>WBMV01007400.1:778611-802784 GCA_013396655.1 Campylorhamphus procurvoides
TCTCCCTCTCCCTCCCTCTTTCCCTCCTTCCTTCCCTCCTTCTCCCTCCCTCCCTCTCCCTCCCTGCTCTCCCCTCAGCCCGCTCTGCCGCCCCGGGCAGGCCCCGCTGTGCTCGGCTCCCCGGCCGCCCTCCCCGCATCCCTTACCCCGGCTCGGGCTGCCTCCTTCCCCCAGGAGTTACGGGAAGACTCGTGTCACGCCCCATGGGCAAGGGGAATAGCTTTAAACTGGAAGAGGGTAGATTTAGATGAGGTATTGGGAAGAAATTCTTTGCTGTGAGGGTGGTGAGGCACCAGAACAGGCTGTGAATGAACAGAAAGTGTTCATGGCCAGGTTGGATGGGGCTCTGAGCAGCCTCAATCCACCCTGAGGTGTTCCTACCCATGGCAGGGGGGTTGGAACTAAATGATCGATCTTTAAGGTCCCTTCCAACCCAAACCATTCTGTGATCCTGTTGTGATTCTGTGATTTCCACAGCTCTCAGAACTGCAGTGACTACACACAATTCAACTAACCCGCACATCTTCCTTACCACAGAGAGGCTTTTCCCCCAGGGTATGGATAAAAGGTGGGGGAAATGTCTTCTTCTGCCCAGGTGAGCAGCGAGTCTGTACTGCTGCTGTACACTGGGCCAGCAGAGAGGGACAAGTGCTGCACACAGATGCTGCAAGGAGATGAACAGCAGGGACACTGCATCATTGATTCAGCCACACTAAAAAGGAGGGATCACCCACTGTACATCCACGTGGCTGCACAGCTGTCCTCAAAGCTTCTTCCCTGGGTTCCCTTCCATAGACATGCTGCCTCCTACCTTTTAAGTGCCCCTGCTGCTGATGCCTAAATTCCTGCAAAAGACTCTCGAAACAACATTAGTGGAGATTGACAGATAAGGTAGTCCCTTTATTGAAAGCTTTCAAGGTGCACACCAAAATATGCACAACTTAGAAGCTTCTCATAGAAGAACTAATCTATATATCTATCTATCCATCCATCTCCACTAATGTTGTTTTGAGAGTCTTTTGCATGAATTTAGGCATCAGTTTTGGTGCATTGGCTGCGAAGTAGAATCGACGAGCTGGCTTCTCTCGACCAAGAAACTTCTCTCTTGGAGGGATTCTTCCTCGCTGGCACTTCTCAGAGGATTCCTTCACATTGACCACGGAAGCAAACAGCTGTGATTCCACAGACCCGTGGGAGGTGCACATACTGAATTTTGGATGAGGAGCCTGAAGTTCCTGATTTCAGAGTACCTGACTCATTCAGAGAGAGTATAACAATCAAATTATGTATAAACTGCATTATTTAAAACATTTATTATTTAATGCCTCATATTCCATATATCACTTGTGCATTGTAAGCATTAGGCACTTATGCCAACTTCTTTCCACACTTTTCTTGGAAGCCATTGCCACATTATTTTTCCTTAAGTTCTAAACAAGCCTCAGTCTGAAAGTAAGAGTAGCCCAGACTAGAAAGCCAACTTTTGTTCATGTTAATATGTATTTTGATAAATCATTGAGAAATTATCTTGAGAAAATAGGCATTTTAAAGTAATGGTTACCTACATAGAAGAAACTGCCCAGGCTGACACCAGATCTCCAGGTTAGCTTCCAGAATAATTCCAGGATGCTTTTATGTCTGGGCAATAACAAATCGCATACAATATTAAGATCCTAAAGTATCAGGTGGAAACAGACAACAGCGTTAACTTAGGTTGTTCACCCTGACTTGAAACTAAAAGGGTAAAAACTCTGAATTGCAGCAGGTTGCTGTGTGAACATAATTCAGTTTTGGTCACTGAAAAATGTCCTAGTTGTTTCGCAGTTAATCCATGGATGTAAGGTAAACTGATCCATGACGCCAGACACTGTAAGGGGAGCAATGACAGGTTGGCTTGAACTCCTCAGGCTCAGCAGCTGCACAAAAGCTTGTGCCAGCATGAGGGAGGGACCCTTCAGATAACAGGATATTCTAAGCAGCCAGAGGCAATTTTCTTTGGCAGTGGTGCCATCCCGAGGTGCTTCCTGACTCCAGTACAGCATCCTGCCCAGCACACAGAACATCCAACCACAGCAGACCCAGCAGGACTCCAGGAGGAGAGTGCCCGGGAGGAACTTTATCTAAAGCTTGGGTGATAACAGGTGTTTGAAGAGAGTCTTGTTTCATCAAGGAAAAGTTCTGCAACCTGCAGGTCTGAGTGCAGTCACGTGAGAATGCTCAGCCTTGTGAGGCTTCATATCAAACTAGATTTATCTGGTAGATAGTGACTGAGAGGGAGCTCAAAAGGACTGGCTTCATGGTGTAAAGGCATAGCCTACCATAGAAACAGCATTGCTTCACTGCCAGATAGCAATCCTCTGTTTTCAAATGAGGAGAAAAAGAACAGGTGCATTTATTTTTCCATGGTGACTGGCAAAATTCCCCCCATGGAAAAAAAAATAAATATTTGCTAGAACTGTATTACCCATTCAGAAAACAGAAGCAGATAGAAAGTTTCACACCAGGTCTTTGAAGACTAATATTAATCTTTTTAGGACAACTACTGTAGGAAAATTGAAACTGAGTGTATGAGCAGCCCCCTAGTTAAGAACTAGCTTCTACCAGCTAACATCTTGGTGACAACATGATCCCCAAGCCTCCAAACATAACAAAAACTTATATTTATTCCAGATTAAGAAATCTGATAACAAATGTTCCTATAGTACCTTTGGATACAGTTTAAGCAAGCTGAAACTGGTGAACAGACATGGCATGTTTACAAAGGGATTTTAACTTTGGTAGAGGTGGTAAAAATATTATATGAGGTTTCATTTTGCAAATAGGTCCACTGATTTAAAAGAGTAAGCAAAGCACCATTTCTACAATTGGCTCCATGTGGCCATATTCCTAGCAGGACAACACTGGGGCCAACAGGATGCAGGAATCAACCACCCAAATGGGACCAGTTTCACAACAAGCCTTAGCTACCTCTTTGCAGTTTTTTACAGGAGGAGGAGGACAGCTGTTGGTGCTTCATTTGTAGTTACTGCAGGAGCAAAAATAGATTGCTGCAAGTTTCCTAACCAGTCTGTTGTTCCACCAATTGATTTTGAAAGATGAGTATTAAAATTATTTTATAGTCTATATTACAGGAATGCTGTTGCACTAAAGCAAACATAGAAAATCCCTGCAAGACATCAGCTAAAGTGGAGATAAGTTCTAAGTTACTACTTGAACACATTGCACAATAAATGTTGTCATAAGGATTATGTGAATTCCTACAGTAGCCAATTCCCTTCAATTATCACATTATATCTCATTCTACAATTACAGCCATGGGGAGATTAAAAAGAAATATTCACTGCACTGCTCATAAAACAAGTAAATGGGTCTTAAGTGCCTTGAAACTGGCCATTCCTACCATGATATATTGTCACTAAAACAACTGTCCTCTCCATTTTTTTACTTTCTACAGCAACCCCACTGCATCTGCTGGCAGAAGTTACCTCCTAGCACCTTCTAACACTGGTGAGCCCCTGCTTTGGTAACTTATGGACAGAATCAAGCTAGCATTAATAGGAGATACTATTTTATTGCACATCACTTTTCTTTCTCCTTCTCCTCTGGCCTTTGTAAACAGAGCAGTGAATATAAGCATGAGTGGAACACCCTTTCCACTTCCAAGGAGGACCTCTGACAAACATGCCCAGCCTACAGGCTCATCTTTGTGCAGTAGTGACATTCTTTGCACTGGGGAGCAGGAATCAGGACCATGCAGGCTGAGATGATTAGACTCCTCCCTATACTTGGACTGCTACCATCACCAGAGACAAATGGAGAAAAAACCCTAAAGCAAACAGGCCAGAGCAGAAATCAACCTGACAACTGGCATAGATAGATGAACCCTTCTTCAAACCATCACAGCTGTGAAACAATGGGCAAAGTTCAGGTGAGTGAAGCAATAAACAAACAGCAGTCCCAGTTCAACTCCTTACCTCTGTAATACATATTACTGCTTAATCCACAGCCTGCTCTTCTGTCAAACAGGTCCAGCTGACTACAACAACCATTTCTTCCCCACCTGCTCTTGGTATTTCTTTGCATGTGTCCCATGGCTGTGGGGTTGCAGCAGAGGAGCCCACAAGGCAGCTCCTGCTTGGCACCAGCCACAGAACCACCTGCACAGTCTTGCCCAGGAGCACAGCCAGAAGTTCTCACCTCAACAATCTTTAGGAGTAGAGTTGCTTTTTCTTAAGAGAATATGTAATAGCTCAAAGGCCCAGAAGCCAGGAACATCTCCACGATAGGATCTGTATAGTGTGCCATGGGAAAATACCATGCAGGCTCTATTCATTGCTGAACCAATGCATGGTGCTCAGCATCAGAAGGGACATAAAGTCTATTCATGATCTAAATTCCTCTTTTTATTCTATCTTATTAAAATGTCTATTTTATTAAGCAATTTCTTGTTGGATCTTTCTTGACACAATGCAGAAAGAGCCTTGCACCATCTCCCTCTTCCACACACTTCACCCCTCCCTGGGGCAAACTACTAATTACAGGGCCAATGTGCTCAGCAAGAAGCAGCTGGTACTGGAGGCTGAGATGGGAAAGAGGGAGTGTGGTGGGATGACCCCAAGCAGCAGTGAAGCCCCCACCACCACTTGTTCACTCACCCCTCCCAGCAGAATGACACAGAGAATCAGGATGGTGAAACCATGGGAAAAACACTCATGGGTTGACATAAAAATCTAATAGTGAATAAAAAGAACAAAAATAAGTGATGAAAAGGAAATCACTCATCACCCCCCACTAACAGACTGATGTGCAGCCAGTCTCTGAGCAACAACTACTTTGGAAGAAATTTCCCACCCCTGGCCTGGTTTTACTGCTGAGAGTGATGCTATGTGGTCTAGCATGTCCCGTTGGTCAGTTGGGGGCAGCTGTCCTGGCTGTTTCCCTTCTCACCCACCACCAACCTATTAGCTGGGCTGGGGGCAAAGTGAGAAATAGTAGGCCTGGATGCTGGGCAAGCACTGTTCAGTGACAGCTAAACCACTGATTGCTGCCAACACTGTTTTGGTCACCAATCAAACACAGCACCATACAGGTTGCTATGGAGAAGGTTAACTCCATCCCAGCCAGAGTCAGCATACGGCATGAAATGCAATTTGGGAAATCCTTAAACTGGCTGTATCTCTGAAGAAAAAGTGAGCGTGCAAATACAGTGTCTAAAGTTTCTCAAGAAATATCCCTAGCCTGTTCTGATTCATTTTCTCCCCCTTTTGATGAAACTGTGGAGTAGCTTGGAAGCAGAGAGAGAGAAGAAAAATGACAGAGAAACTATAGCTTCATCCTGATTCAAAATACCACCACATGACCTGAAATCAGTACCATTACAGTATCCAAGCTACTTTTTCTTTCTCTGTTCTAGGACAAGGACAAAGTTCTTCTGGTGGCATTTACACACTGTAGTACACTCATGGTTTGTTTCTGTTGAGATAAGCTCAGCATCTCCGGTACACATAGGAACATCTTCTACACATAAGAACAGAACAAAACTAAATTTATGCTGCCCTCACCAAAAGCAAAGAGTGCAGAAGGGAGGAAAAAACACCAAAGACCAACATTACTGCATGAGTAACACTTGAGTTCAAGACAGTAGTCCAGATGAGACAGACACAAACATTGCATCTGATTTTTCTGAAACCCTGAGGAGCTGCAGTTACAGGTCCTGTTTGAGAATAACAGCATTTATCCCAGAGAGAAAATTAACATCCTCACACATCCTGTGAGCCCCTCTGGCCAGCCCCAAAAGTGGGAGCAGCCTAGGGGGCCCATGCCACTGCACCCCTTCCCCTAGCTATGGCAAGGCCAAGTCTCCAGCACTCTTCTGGTCAGCTCACACTTGTGCCAGCCTTTGCTGACAGCATCCCTTGACACCCTCTGGTCCCTCTATGTCCTTGTAAATTCAGATGCTTTTATCCAAGCATGCTTGGAATATGCAGCCATAAGTCTGTTGGCAAACCGCCCTGTGGAGCACTAAATGGAGCAGTCGTGGGAGGGCCTCCTACAGCACCCAAGCTGCATAAAATACCTGTCATACTCTTAGCACCCCCCTCTGCCACAAACCTCTCACAGAAGAAGCAAGAAGGCCACTGTCAGTCAGGGTCTCAGTCCTAAGAGCGTATTTGCAAAGGATCTTTGTTTCAGATGAGAAAGGGCAAGTTTTTTCTCCCAACAAAAAACAAACAAAGAAAAAAGCCAAAGAATCAGATTTCCACATGCTTTGACCTTTTTATTAGTCATTGCTCACTGACCCAAACCTTGTTGTGTGAGTATGCTGGTGTTCCCCAGCGTTATTCCTCATATTTTTCCAAATCCGTGTTTTATGCAACCATATTAAGTGCTTTCTCCTAATTCAAGGTGAATTTAAGCTGCCTGTACCAGGAAAACACTCCACTTGTCTTCTGTGGGAAGAATTATCTCTGAAGCTGTGTGGAAACAAGGGCATAGCTGCAGTTTGCTCACAGGAAACTGTACCCATGGTACTTTACAGCTTCTGGAAAAGTAAAATGTGCATCTTAAAATGAAGCGCTCCCTCCTTTGCCCAACTTCCAGCCTCTTCAGCATAGGCTCTTTTTACCAAATACTTTAGAAAAATACTCTTTCCATGACATACCCCACCACATGCCATGTTTAATCTCCTCTACCTGCAAAAGAGCCACAGCAGGCTGTGCGATCTGAACACTTGAAGTCAGCTCACTGTCCTTGTGCCACAGGGGCTCGTTTTGCCCTCATGGTAGAGCCTTTTCTGTTACACACTGCATTTTCTTCAAGAAAGCTCCTCTGTGCACATGTAAGGAGCCAGTGTATGGAGCAAGACCACAGGGTGATTTGAATGGAGCCTCCAGCATGGCAGCAGTGGGCCACCAAGCCAGAGAAACCAAGCAGAGAGCCTGCTCCCTTTCCCACCAGGGTCCAACACCTCCAGCTCCCTCCTGTAGCCATTCAGGATGGGAACTGTTCGGTGAATGCCCCTCCACCGTCACTGTCCAAAGACAAAGGAACAAGGCTGGAGCAGACAGAGGCATGAGAAGCCCCATCTCTTACTGGGAAACACAGCTAGAGATTTCTAGATCACCACGTAATAACTCAGTCAACAACAACAGCATCTAGGTGGGTGATTTCACACAGCCACAAACTGCACAAAACTTCTGTAGTCACCTTTATCCCCAGTGCAAAACACTTAATAGGGAAAATTATACCCTGTTTTCTGTTACAGCTACTTAGTGATACATGATGCCCATAGTACACACGGAACTGCTGGTAAAGATTATCCTTAACTCTTGTCAGTTTTCTTTCTGGAGGAAAAAAATTTCACAGTAAGGGGATTCGTGAGCAGCAGTCCCAAAACTGAACACTTTTGTTAAAGGCAGAACACCTCCATCAGGGATCAGGTTTCCCAGTTGCTGGAATTACCCTTTTCTCTTCAAAGATACAGAACCTGAAATCTGAACCATGAGCAAACATCCAAGCTTTTAATATTCACCTCAAATGACTTTGTCTTTCAAAGGAACACCAGAGCTGTCTGACACCACTGACTCGGATACCTTTTGCCCTGCCTGAGGCATTTGCACTTCACTCACCACATCTCCCCATGCTTTTAAGTAACAATTGTTACTTCTACTGATGTTACCATATGAAAGAAAAGTGATGCCTTCACCAGGAAGTATTCCAGTGGAACAAGCTTTCAGTGAAGTGCATCATAGTGAATCAAGAGATCAGGTAAATGTTAGTAGTTTGCTGCAAGATCCATCAGCACCATTTAGGATTTCAGCATATAAAAGCTGATGGCCTGGAAAAGCCAGGCGTTTTCCACATTGTGTCCCTCTGAATCACAACTGCGAAGTGACACAAGAGAAGCTACCTGAGAAGGAAGAACCATGACTCAAAGACCCAGCCCTACAATTTGTTAGCAGAAACACCATGACTGTGGTGCAAGCTTATACCCAAGAAACCTTTACAACTCACCACACCTCTGCCAGGAATCAAAAAAGAAAGCAAACTCCCAAAATCTGCAGTGCAATTTGCATCCTGCCCTCTGAGCTACAGCCAAACAAGTTGAAATCATAGCCCAGGAACACTTGCCTTCTTTCCAGGACTAAATTTCCTGTGTTGTTTCTTACCACATATGTAAGATTAGGCCTCTCTTTGAGACATCCTCTCTCTATCCTCACCTCCATGTCAAAACAGCACTGAGCCAGACATGCTTGGAGTATGTGACCAGAGGGTTCCTGACTCCAATATATAAACCCTAAGTTGTCAGCAAAGAGGAGGGGGAGGGATTTTATTGTAACATCCAAACAACAAGAGTAATGCATTTCTACAAAATAATTCCTTTATGGCTCCACACTGCAGGCTTTTACAGCATGGCATCATGTAATAGTGGCATTGAACTTGGTGTTTAGGACTAAAAATGTTTAAACATGCTTTTATTTCCTATCCTGCTACCCTGACTTCTCCTTCCTGCAGTGGAGGGACTGGAATTTCCCTAGGAAAGAGCAAGAGAAATATTCTTTAGATATCATTTCAGTGCACATGAAGAGTTCACAGCACAGGCCTGCAATTCTGAAATAGGATGGAAGCAGATGGCACCCCAGCCTCTAGGTTACCCTATATTTTATTTTTACTTCATGTGCTTCATACCGAGAAGACATATTTAAACTGAAAGTGACTGAAGTCTAAGCTTTTTACTGAAAGTAGCACAGATCATATTTTGGCATGGAAAAAGGATTTATGTTGTCAAATTTCTTTTGTTCCTTTCTCAAACCCCCTCAATATCTATTTTTGTATTTATTGCCAAAATGAACTCTTGTTATCCTTTTAGTAAATAAAGTATTCTTTAATTATTGGTAGTACCAGTGGCTTACTGATTCTCAGCTAACCCTTTGCTTTTGAAACAAATGACAGTCTAACACACACTACTGCTTTTAAAACATGTTCCCAGATTTGAGACCCTGGAAATGTACATAACAGCCCAACTGTGAACTACTGAGCCCTCTGAGGACAGAGAGTAGAGGAGCAGAGCAAAGCCAAGCACACTAATTCAATTCATTGTTACGCGAAGGGGGTTTGGTCTTGCCATTTATCTCTTCTATTCCTAGGCTTTCTGAACTTTAGAACTTTTCCACGACCATTTTCAGCTTTACACACACTTCCATTTTAATTTCATAAACCCAGCTGTGCACTATTGGCCTAATTAAGCTCACTATTTGAAGTAGGAGGGCCATTCAAACCAACTGCAGAGCCCACAAAGTAAAATAACCAGACCTTTAGAGAAGGAATATTGCCTTCAGTCTCTTTCACGCTTTTAATTGCCCCTCCTCCATGGCTATACCACCTGGATACTATATTTATTTTGTTCTGATCCCACTGACCTGCCTCACAAAAACGAGATGCTAATTACTGAAAGCCTTTATCAAGTCATGCTTGTTTTCAGTTGAACTCTAACCTGGCCATTGCTAAAATACAAAGATTTAGTGGAATTCCTGCAAATTGGTTGGCTATATAATGCTTGCTCCTCTACATTTCCAGCTGGTTCTTTGTCCCTGCAAACTGTTCAGTGCAAGTGGGACGCTATGGCTTTGTTCAAGATAACTGGACACAAACAGAGCCACTTGGACTGCCTCTGGGGAAAATACTGCTGCCTAAGAGGGAAGTTTTTGTAGCTGTTCTGGAAGGAGGGAAAACCAGGAAGACTATGGCTGTTATCAGAAATAAAAATGCAAAAATAGTACAGCTCTACTACCTAGCCCTAGGCAAGAGATTTATTAGCAACAAATCAACAGGTAAGCAGCAACAACTGTTTCTTATTACTTATGCAACAGAATAAAAAACCATGTGGTTGCAGCTGATGGCTATGTACAAAAGCAAAGCATATCTATATGCATATTGTTCAAATTGTTTTACATAGAAGCTTTCTAGTGCAGTAATGCTGCTAGAGCACTCAAGCTCTGCAAAACTTGATTTTTCTCTCTACAGTAAGAAAGTCAAAGAGAAGAGCCTGCAAGAGTGGGAAGATAAGGGCATACAGAGGAAGGCCACAATTATGGGAAGCACGTGGCAATATGGGGGTTGGCTTTGATGCCAGAATTTCACCTCAGTGGTTAACACACCCTCCCAAAAGAGGTGGGGAAGTTCAAGAGGGAAAACAATTACGTTTATTAATAAAGATTCTAAGTGGTAGGCTTACAGGAGGTAATCTTTGCAGCAAGCGAGGTCACTCCTAACTCAGTAAATTCCTGTGGATGAAGGCATATGTTTGGCATATCTAGAATGTAATCAGCTAAGGAAATCTATTACCCAACAGTGATACACTCATAACCATAAAGACACAGTAAACTGAAAACCTCTTCATTTACATCAGGCAGCAGCTCCAGCACCCAGTTCTTCTGCATACAGAACCACACACCTCTGCAGTAGATGCACCAGGACATTTTTATGCCGTGCAGCCCAAAAGCGCAGGGCTGACCTACATGCTGAGAGAAAGGCGGGGTTCCTGCCGATCCTTCCGTGTGGTCTGGTTCGGCATCGGGGCGCACGGAACTTCAACCACCCACGGTATTTTCACCGTATTTACTCCGCGTTGCAAGACTAATCACACGGGGGAAAGTAATCCAACCTTAAAAAAAAATAAAAACACACACAAACAAAACCAACCAGCCATGAAATCGTAAGGCCCCTGAAGATAAAGGCGGCATGCTTATTTAGTTACTGCCGTGCGGAATTACGATTTCTTCGGCAAACACAGGACTGGTTGTCCAAGGCTTGCCCGGCTCCCCCCGGAGCAACGCGGAGCATCCCCCGCCCGCCTGCGGGATGCGGGCGGAGCCGGGACCGGGACCGGGACCGGGGCTTAACTGGAGCTGGGGCTGGGACTGGAGCTGAGACCGGGGCCGGGTCTCGGTGGCAGTGCTGGCCGGAGGGTCGATGCCGGCCGGCAGGAGCGCCGGGGATGGGGCGGGCGCGGCGCCGTCGGAGCTGCCGCAGCTGGTGAGTGGGGCCGGGGGGGCGGACGGGACGGGGCTGCTCGCACCGCGTTCTGCCTTCGCCCTGCTCACTTCCACCCCCTCCCCGCAGGCGGAAAGTCTGCTGTGCCGGCTGCAGGAGGATTTCCAGGCTCTGACGGAGAAGTTAACGCTGAGGAATATCCTCTGTGGGGCGTGGGGAGCCTGCCCCGACAAGGGGAGTATGGCGGGCAGGGGGCTTTGCCTTTAACATCGGGATGGGCTCCTTTCCTAAACATCCAGTTAACGTGTAATGATCGACGTGGCCAAACACCTGTGATGTAGAAATAGCATTGCCCTTTTATTTACCCCTTTTCTAAAGAAATCCCAGGAAAGGTTTTGCCTCAAGTCGCGAGGTCGTCTCTGTGCGGTAGTTCTTGCTTTCAAATAAGCATCAAATTACGTGTAAAGATTCTGAAGGTACCTTAAAAAAGGTACCATCTTCAGAAATACAACTCAAATCAGCCAGGTGTTGATTTAAAAACAGCTGCTGGCCTCCAGAACAGAGCAAAGTGAGCCCTCGAAAGGACAGGTTAAAACCCGGAGGGACTCGGAGCTCTCATTTGATGTACTTACACAAACTACCTCTGCTTTCTGAAACCACACATTTATTACATTTTCTGTTTGGTTGGGTTTTTTTTCTGAAACTTGACATTTCAGGAAGCGGCTGCTTTGTTAGGAGAATAATGTTTTAGCAGCACTCATATGAGTGTATGGTATCACCTAAAATAGTTCCTCAAAAAGAAAACAATATTTTAGACAGAATATACTCCAGTTCACTCATGGGTATACACAAAGGCTTTTGTTCTTAAGAACTTGAGTGCTTATCTGTTGCAAGAGAAAGTGGGGTTGTCTTACAACAATACTATCTTGGACATGCTTCATATTGCATTAAACGTGGGTAATAAGTAAGATGCTGAGACATCTGAAAAAAAGCTGCTTGTTTTTCTTACAGAAGAAAAAACCTGTAAAATTATAGAATTCTTATTTATAAATAAGTTATCTTTAACTTTTTACTGGAAGAAATGGGTGAGCGCATCAATGACCTCGAGAAGCGTGTTGCTGACCTGATGACAGAGGCTGGGATAGAACAGAACACTGATGAAGAGTCAAGAGTAAAGCAACTTTTCTATATTTTATATATTTCCACTGGCTTTTGAATGATGGGCTGGAATTAGCATGAAAATAATGTTCACATATTTATCATTCCTGCATTTACTTAGATTTGAAAGTGTCCTTTTTAAAAACATATTTAAAATTATCTTGGATTTCGTTTTGCCAAGAGCCAAAGAATGTTACCACTTTTACAAAAGAACTGTGTCTTGCTGCATCTGTCTCAGCTGAGTGCCATATATATGGGGGGGGTTGTGCAAACTAATCCTGAGTATGTAAACTGAGGCTGTACATTTGTAATGAAATGTGTGTGGCTTAAAGCACTCCTGCCCACCATTCCTGTCCCTCAGGTATGCTAACCTAGCTGACTGAGGATTCTCACTGGTATAAATTTATGTACATCTGCTTTTAAACCTGCTTCAGCTCCACAGCATGGCACAGAGCATACCTCTTACATGCACTCTTAGTATTTATGGAACAGCTTTGTTTCCATGTTCTGTGGATGCAAGTGATGTTGTCTTCTTGTTGTTGCACATTTTCTTGATTCAAATTGAGACACATCAATTATTCCTGTCATTGAGACTGCTTACCCAGTGAAAGACAGGAACATCTGTAAATACTCTGAAGTAATTTAGGCCTCTACTCGTTCTGATGCCTTTTTCATGATAAGCTATGAAATAATTTTCAGAAATACAGAAAGACAATCCACAAAGATGTATTTAACTCTGCAGAGATCTTCCTATTTTCATGCTGAATCACATTCATGAATAATTAAATAACTAACCTACTTACTCACTGTTTCTTTGCAGCATTGAAATGACGATGTGTTCAAGAAAGACAAAGGCAGAACAGCACTGCATTGACTCCAAGAGTTTAAAATCAGTGTCACATTGACAAAAAATGTAAAAGGAAAACAAACATGTTTGCTTCATGTCATGATTGAATCTCAAAAATTTTGTTTAAATTACTGCCCCAGGAAAAAAGTAGAATGCTGGGTTTATTCATCTAAATGGGGCACTGTATTTCCTGGAGCTAAAAAAGAACTGTTAGTTTCAGAGCAGGCAAAAGCACTAGCTTGGATAGAAAACTATATCCTATATAGTCAACTTACCCAATCATAATTTTTTCCAATGTATGAAAATGTATTTCATTTATTTTAATAATATTAAAATAATAAGATTTTTGGTTGCCTTTTTAGCTTTACTGTTCTCAAAATAACAAGATCCTTCTATGACCAAACTTTTTTTTATTTGCATTTGTTTTGTTGCTGCTTTAAATGTTTTACATCACTAAATGCACCTTATTTGATGTTACTACAAAGGTGCCTTTGCAAAACTTCAGAGGTCAAACGAATATAAAACCATTCTGCGCTAAAAGAAATGGCAGTATTTGCAGACTACAGCTGCTCGGTTATTCTTTTCACAAGCCCACCCAAAGCCTCGCACACTGGTGCAGATAACATCACCCAGGAATGCATATTGTGCCAGTTTCAGGTCTTTAACATTAGCCATTCTGATGAGTTTATTCTGAAGGTGTCATAGTTTCAAACTTTTGGGTGAATGTTTCATACTGACACATAGCCAGGCACGGGGAAAGGCAAATTTCTGCTGGGGAGATGAACCAACATCAAGAGTTCATTATTTCTAGCTTGGACTCCAGTGGCTTTTCTATTGAAATGAAGCTAACAGCTTTGCAAAGGTGGGAGCTTCATTTCTTCTGCCTATGCCCTGAGGCGGTGGGGGAAGCCCAGTTCTTTTCCCTGGGTCTTCTTTCCTTCTTGGGGAATGCTTCCCTTTTTGTTTGGTCCAGGACCCGGCCCGCTGGGGCAGACACACATGTTTTGGCTGTGCCGTCCAGCTTCGGACTGGTTTTACCCAGCTCAGCACGGCACCGGGGGGTCTTATCAGCACCCCACCCGTGCCCGCTCTCTGGCTGTAACTCACCCAAAGTGGGACTCAAGCATTTGGAAGTTCCGGCTAGGGTGGTGTTGCTTGTTCTTTTTTTTCTACATATTTGTCGTAAAGAACTGTTACCCTTTTTTTCTACATTTTTTTGCCTTAAGCCTCTTAATTTCAAAGGTTGTGGTGGCTCAAGGAGAGGAAGGTTCTCTTTCTAGTCCAGGAAGGTTCCTCACTTTCCTTGACAGACATCTTGGCTTTTTTTTTTTTAAACTGAGACAGAAGGCTTTGAGATAGATGAGAAATTCTAGTTACCAAACACATCCTGAAGAAGACGTGGTAGAGTCAGAGAAAACTGGGCATCTGCACTAACTTTGAAGTTGTTGAACACCAAAACATTGGCACTCCTTGCAGGAAAGATTTAGTTTGAAATGTAATGGAAATCTTTTACCATAAATACAGAAACTGATGCATTGCCAGGTAAATACCTCATATAATGAGGAATAAATAAATCTACTACAGCCTTCATTAATATCAAGAAATCATTCCAATCGATGCTTTAGTCAGTGTAGACTTGCAAGCACTGTCATGCTGGGGGGAGAGGATGATATACTGGAGGACGGGCTGGAGAAATGGGCCAACAGAGACCTCATGAAGTTCAAAGGCAAGAAATCCATTGTGAGGGAGTTAAAAAAGAAAGCCACCAAGTTATGGTGGAGTACAAAGCATACAAGGGTTTTAGACAACTCTGGAATTCTGTTAGTTCAGCCTTTAGAAAAACCTGTGGCTTCCTGCTGCCAACAACTACGCCACAGTAGACCATGGGGACAGTTGGGACTCTTGGAGGTGCTTTACAGGAGAGTTATTTGAAACAAACTGAAACACAGAAAATTCCAGCTAGATACAAGAAACACCTTTTCCTACTATGAAGGTGCTCAGGCAGCAGAATATGCCTTCCAAAAAGGATGAGGAATCTCCATCCTTGAGATCACAGAGTCAAGGTTGGAAGAGATCTTCCAGCCAAGATACTCAACACTGGACACAGTCCTGGACAACCTGGCCAAGTGAAACCCACTATGACTTGAGTTTGATGGTTCCTTCCATCATAAATGATTCCAAAATTAATGACCATTATTGCACTGGGTCTGGCCAAGATGGCATTCATTTTCCCACACCAGCCTTCATAGGGCTGTTCTTTGCATTGGTAGGTAGAAGGCTATTGATAACACACCAGTGTTTTGGCCACTGCTGAGCGCACATCAGCACTGTAACATTCCTTCCCTAGTTGAGGGTAAGATCCTGGGAGGGAAGCCAGCTGATCCATACTAACCAAAGGGATATTTTGTACCATATGATGTCAGGTCAGATACAGAAGCTAAGAAGAGGAAGGGGTGGCATTCATTATTTTACAATGTTTGCTGAAGCCCTGCTTCTCAGGAAGTGGCTGAACACTTGCTAAAGGGAAGTAGAATAAACTTTTTTCCCTCTTGGCTTGCATGCACGAAAACTTTTGCTTTAGTAAACTGCTTTATCTCAACGTACGAGTTGTCTTCCTTATTATTTTCTCTCCCCTGTCCAGCTGGGAAAGGGGGTGATAGAGCAGCTGGGTGGGTACCTGGCATCCAGACAAGGTCAACCCACCATAACTGTAAACCAGATTAACTTCATCAGAAATTGGGACCCTTGTGTTTTACTTCTAAGACTCATCCTAAATCCTCTAAAGTACACTTGATGGTAAAAAAGCATATTCTGCTTTGTCTTCTGACAAACTGGACCAAAAAACCCCTACACAACACCAACCCCATTACCACAGAAGTTGTCAGAAATGCAAATGGAAATTTCAAGAGCCAGTGGAATCCAATCCAAGTCTCCCAAGAATATATGGGTTTTTAGTATATATTAGACAAGCTGAGGTCAAGTGACAGAAAGCATGGCTCATGGTTTCTTCAACTACTGGCTCTGCAGCCAGCTCTAGCTTTGGCTCTGCAGAACCTGCTAAGTACTTCAAACTGCCTGCTGTGTGCACAGCCATGGAAAAGGAGTCCATTGGCACAGGTCAGTTCTGCTGATGGGGTGATGGTGTGCAAAATCATGGAAGTTGTTTTCTCTGTTTTGTCAAATATTAATTACCCGATTTTTGCTGATATTAATAAATGCACCTTAGTGTTTTATTCCCATTTTTAGTGGATACATAAGACTAATTTGCTATGCAAGGAAATCCTGAGAAAAGTGATAAGCCTTCATCTTAACATTGTGGATTTGCATCCAATTACATCTATTTTCATTCACAAATTTAATTAGCTGAAAAAAATTAAGGTGAATAAGTGGAGCTCACTTTATTCTTTTTAAAGAGCTATAGTTTCCTGGATATTTATGTAAAAAAAGCACAAAAAGTTGAAATGTTTTTCTGCAAACAGGCTTTCTGTGTACAAAAATACATAATACCAAAGAACAACAAATAGTAAAATCTTTAAAAAATAAACCACCAAAATTCAGCTACAATATTACTGCGGTCAAGACAATTACAGGCTTCAAGTCTTCTACTTTTCAAAGAGAATTAAAACCTTTTAAGTAACTCAAATTATGCTCAAAGTTCAAGGATTTGTAGGGTTTTTTCTTTTAATATACATCTATGTACACATACACAATAATAAATTTAAGTGGATGTAGGGTTGAGAAAAAAGGCAGCCCAAAGAAATGTCAGTATCTGTATTTAGTGGAATAATCCTTAGGTGATACCACCAAACCTCGACCTTTGCGGGCTCCTCTATAAACAGTTTCTATAATGTCAATCATCTCTTGCTTATCTTCCATTGCCCAGTTGATCTTGTTGTTATTACCTGTACCTAAATCAATCATGATGTGTTTATTCCTTTAAAGAGAAAGAAAAAACCCAAAGTTAATATGGTGTTATATTTCAAAAAGAAACTTTATATCCTCCCCAAAAAAATGCTTTTTAGGATTCAAAAGAAGCCCTTTTAACATAAAGAAGCTTTCAAAATAAGCATCCGAGTATCCACTCCTATCACTGAAGCTGACATTTTACTGCCAGTTTCTAAAGAAATAAGGACTGCAAACATGCCCCCAAGATGGCTACTCAGTGCAATTATCCTTCAGCATATTTCTCCCTGTTTGTATCTTACTCCCACTCCTGTCTATCTTCAGACCATCCATGTCAGTAGTACATTTTATCTTATCAATGTAGATGCCTTAGCTCCAAAAAAAAGGTATTACTTTAAAGCAAGTTTGACAAGCTTGACTGCCATATTGCTACAGCATTCTGTACATCTTCTGTTTGAGATTTAAAACAAAAAATACTGGATAATAAAAGAAGTTCTCACTATCACTAATTTGTACTCTTATCAAACACTGTTACTGGGCTAATTGGAAAACAAGCTATTTTCCTGTTTAGTCAGTTTATTCTTCTGTAGAGCAATGAAAATGTAAGCATCAGTATGCTAATATGCATTTGGAAATTAGTTACTGAGACACTGTATTTGACAAACAAAACATTTAAATGAGTTACATTCTAGAACCATCATGTACCTGAAGAAAAACATGACAGTACAGGGATCGTACAACTCGTACATCTTGTTGAAGTCTGGTACTTCAGTGATATCCACAAGATATATAACAGCAAAGTTTTTAACCTAAACAGAAGAAAAAGGAAATACAAAAGGAATATATATTACTAAACTATTCACTATTTGTATTATCAATTAAAAGACATAAGCTTTTGTTATTGTAACATTTATTTTCTGAATTATTAAGTCGTAAAATCACAATCAACAGCCTTGCTTTTATTTTTAACCACTACAACCAATTAACATGGGAAATATTTTTAAATATAGCCAAGATGCTCATTTCACATCCAGTATCAAGTGGGAAGACAATATGCTAAATCAACATCTAGAGAGACAAATGCCCTTTATATACAACTGAGACCTCACTGTGACATGCACAGCTCTAAACAAGTAGAATAACTTCTTTGTGAAAGCCAAGCTGACATTTTGCCTGTCACCAGCTGCTTATAGACTTCAGAAAATTAATGATCTACAATGCCCTGGTGCCTGACTCCAAGCATTTTCCCACCTCTATAACATCCAATTTGTCTAACAAGACTCATTAAATTAAAATAAAACGGATAATTTAATAAAAAACCTGGCAGCTTTTTTTTATATCTTAAAAGTGTAATTGCTAATGAAAAAAGACCTTGATGAGAAACTATTCTCTGGGCAATTCTGGCAAAACTAGCTTCCGTTTTGCAGAGTTACTCAGTTAAATGCACAAGAATCCCTCCCCTTTAATGTCATAGTTAATGCTTTCATTCTTGTAAGAAAACTATGTCACACTTTTGTTCATTACGTGTAGCATATTTGACCTTAAGTGGAATTTAGGTAAGTTTTAGTTTCTGAACTTAGCTCATATGTGTACAGTAGAAATGAACACACTCACAGGCATAAGGTTGTAAATCAGGAGTTACCTACATTACAGAAACCTTTAACTGTAAGGTGTATTATCAAATGCTCATGCATTGTACCATGACTGCACCACTGTGCCTCCCCATTCTTAGTTACATGCTAACACAGTTTCGGTCCTTCCCATTTACTACGCAGAATCACCAACATGGGGTTAACACACATGCTATAAGCTCTATGACAAGCTTACTGTTTGTGACAGTACTCCCCACTTGTTAATTTTGCTATCAAAAGCCTGGAAATGCTGTGATTAGTATAATATTTGCTTGATGTAACAGTGTTCTGTTTTAGTTCACAAAACAGTATTAGTTTGTACAAGAAAAATATATTTGAATACCCTGTACTTGGACATCTTAAGCAGGCACTTTTAACTGAGAAAGTAGGGAGATGTTTCTTTGGAAAAAAAAACAGAATCACATTGTAAATAACTTTTATGGACTTCTGCTTCAGGACAGTTTCAAAATTATAAAACATAATCACACGTCAAAGATGTAAGTATTGCTAGCAAAGGAAGTAAAATCTCTTCTGGAGGGAAACAGCATTTAAGTAGTTTTTACTGTGCTTTTATGGAGCCAATTATAGTCCTAGATTTAGTCAGTAACCTAAGGAAAACATCCCATTTAAGCCACGTTATAAATCAGGTAAGAGGTAAAGCCTTATAAACTCAAGTTAGTCATAATATCCAACCTTCTGAAGGGATCCTTCAAGCCCATTACAATTTTTTAAGAAGCTTAATGTGATGTTCAGAGTCAACAATTTAGCTGAGAGGTGACTGAACTTATTCCCTGGTTTGCCTTAGCAGGCAAAAGGCAGTTGTGGAGGATTAGGTACTTTTTTGCCAAATAAAACACCTGAAAAACTGTTTTCCTTTTATCTTACAATTTCTTCTTCCACCTTTCTGGATTTTTACCATCAGCAGCACACCTTTGCCATGTGGGAAAATTTCTACAACACATTCAGCAATTTCAACAAAGCAAACTGTCTTTGAACTATTATTTAATTTGGAGATTGGAAAATAATTTTAAGGTAAGCCTAGCATTAACAAAACATTCGTTCACTGATAGATTAGTTCAAGGAGATTTACATATTGCACCAGAATACCACTATAAAAGCACTACTAAACCAAAATTTTACTTCCAAGAACTGTATACTCCAGATAGTACTGAACAAAACCACTTTTAAAGTTAAGTTTTATACTATACATATTTAATTTAGTAGAGCTGTTGCAGAACCAGAAATGCTTGTCACTAGCAGTGAATGTCAAAAGCCTAAGATTTCATAAAAGAGAAAGAGACTATTCAAATCTTAAATAAGTTATTATATAAATCTTATGAAAAGGACTAGATCACTCAAATCACCTTTGCACAGCATATGTGCAAGTTACCACTATAATCCAAATATCCAAGGCATTAACTGAATCTACCTTCTCTCCTAGCTACTTTTATAGAAGAGAAACTGATGGTAGTCACCTGCTGAAAAGCTTGCATGAAGTCTAAAGCAGACCTTAAAGATGGATACTCAACTTCAATTCAAAACATTAGAAGTGGCTCTGTTCTTTACCACTCACCTTCTTCATTTCAAATCTGACAAGATGGCCACTCCAAAACAACTTAGCTTGCAAGCCCCTTGAATAAGGGTGTGTTTTGTTGAGTTTGGGCACTGGCTGCTGCCAACATTACCCATGACGTGGGCCTTGCACTCCAGTGCATGCAGCAGCAACAGGTTGGGATTCAAGCCCAAGAAGGAACTAGACAAAAACATGGGTAAGAGGCTAAAACATGGAGAGGGTGATGCAGGAGCACTGCAGTGGCCACATCTATCTTTTGCAGGCCATGGCAGCACCAAGAGGCATTTTATAGGAACATGAGACAAGCCCTGCAGAATTACTCAAGTGGTTCTCTCTGCACAATGTTGACCAGTTTTACAGCCTGAAGAAGCACTTGCTGTCTCAGACCCAATATTGGAGCCAAGATAACAGCAGTACACAGCAGCATCTGAGCTGGCATCACATACAGCTTTACCTTAGGCTAGGCTTTAGCTTAGGCTTCAATGTAAGCAAAAGCAATTGAAGGATTTATGGATTCAGGGTGATATGGATGCTGGAATTTATCCATACTTGAGCTACTAAGCATGTAGAGACAAATGAAATATTAACCTTTCCCTGATGGGACATTGCTCAGACAGAATTATCAGTTCAACACCTACATTCCTATATAGAAAAAGCTTTGCTATCCTGGCAAGGCAGTGGTTGCTAACAAGTTTTCTTTCTGACTTTTGAGTTATGACTGAAGATACAGTATGGAGATCTCAGAAAAAGAATTAAATACAACTCTGAGCAAACAAACCACAATAAATAAAAGCAGTTGCAACAATGGAGACCACACTGAGGTTGTTACTGTAAACCAAAATTTTACTGTACAGACAATATGCAGAAAACCTTTTGGTATTTTAGAAGTTGAACATGTAATAACACAAGTTTATTCTGAAAGTACTTAACCTCATAACATACACTAAATATAGTAAATTTTTTGCAGTAAATCCACTGCTTTTTGAAAAACACAAAACCGAAACTGTAGTGAGAGACCTGCTTTTGGAGATCACCTCACTTGTTCAACACCTGAAGATAAAAGCATTTTCAGCAGAAAAGAGAGACAGATACTGAATATTTATTTCTGATGCTCTGACTTCCTTTATCTGTCTTTCAATCCAAAACTTTCTCTGTCTTACCAGGCCATTGTAGCTGCTGTCCATGGGGACAGGACAGAGTAGGAAACTAAGTCAAACAGCAACATGGATTCAAAATTTTATGACTTGCTTTCAAGGGTTAGGCTTTGATTTTGCTTCAGTTTTGGCATTACCCTCCCCCCTAATTATGTCTTCATAGATCAGTCTATATTACTCAACACACATACAGCAAAAACAAAAGTATGTTATTGCCTCGCCACAGTTACAGGCTATTTTAATACTTCACAAAACTGTATCTGCTTGGGGATTGCTATTAAATCTTTAAACTGAATGGCTCAAGACTATACAGCAGAGGAATCTATAGAGCCTTTAATGTCAGATAGATTCTGTATACTCTCTTGGTGAAGACCACACACTTTGCTGGTAAATAGTAAACAGATGTAAGAAAAATCATATGTCAGGTGAGACAAGTATCATTTGTCCTCTAAAGTTCCCCCTCTTTACTTTCTTCAATAATTACATAATTCTAAAAAAATGCATGCATTTCTACAATATGAGATTGACATGGAAGTGATTAATGACTGGGATGAATGGCAAAAATCATTAAGTTTTTTTAAATTTCTGTCAGAGGTAATACTCTTTTTTTTACATTTGTTAAGATTTCGGCTGCCCTTGAGAAGCAAACCTTACATCCCAAATTGCATACAGCAAATATGTAAGGAAACAAGATCTAAGATTCCATCCTCTCATCCTCTTAACCAGTTTCTAGACAATTTTTTTTTTGCTCTTTAGATGTCTTTATGGACAAAGAACTTACAGGAAAAAAATACAGGAACTGAGACTAGTTTTTTCAACAAATCATTCAAGTTGAAGGCAACTAGCAGACTTGCATTACTGAACTGAACAGAGTAAGTATAAACTTGAAAGTCTGTACTGTTGATATCTGATTTTTTTCTTGCCAATTATGCTGTAAGTTTAAGTGACAAACTGCTAGGGGAAAAGAAAAAAACATTACAGTGCCAAGAACAAGACTTAGAGCTAATAATTTTGAAAACTACAGGCATCAGTAGATGGATTAGCTTTGCTCAACTTTAACTACAAAACCATCAGTAACTACAATACCAATATGCTTTTTTCATAGCTCACTCTTTCCCTGCCTCATCTTCTCTTCCTCTCTCACTTTTCATGTAACCTTGGCAGAAATGCAGAGACATAACTAACGTTTGAGAAAAAGCCACAGCTACTCACACTTCTGATTATGGATAAATAAATGTTCAACATTTGAATAATGATCCCTAAACCGACACTGACCCAATACAACTGTTATCTGATTTACAGTATGCAGTCATAGATAAATCATGGTTTTAAAGTATTACTTAAACAAGGGGCATTGATTTAGCAAACAAAGCCCTGTATTTCAGGGGATGAGTTTTTATAATTGTGAGTTTCCTTTGAAGTAAAAAAAAAAGTCTGTTTTGAAAAATGGTGCTCAAGAGGAAACTTGTGAAACTCAATTCTTATATGTTTGGTTGAAATGCTGACAAAGCAAGAAGTCTAACATCTTACAATCACCGTTTGTTTTGACACCCAGTGAAACCTTGCTTCTTTTTCATGTAACACTGGGGGGGAAAAATAGTCAACTGCAAGTAGAGTACATTTCAGTGAAAATAATCTACTTTGTATTTTCATACAACATTCTACTTTCCTCTTCTCTAAAAGGATCCAAATTGAAAAAAAAACCCTGTTTTCTTATCATAAAGTACAGATAAATATTAGATACCAAAAATATGCTGCAGTCTGAAAGAATGTTGCACCATGTTAACAAATGTAAAGTATGGCTACATTGTCTTTGAATGTAGACTGCAATTACAGCACATTAACATTCTGTTATTGTCCAGTATAAACACCTGTACAATTGGAACTTTTACTCACTCTTTAAAACAGCAGAGATCCAAACATGGCTTGTAAGCAAGAGGATGAGGAAGGATCTCCCCCTTTAATTTGCCATTTCTGCAGAGGGAGATTTTTAAATAAGAAGTTACATTGTTCTTTCTTCCCCAGTCACCCCTAACTGCCAGCATGTCTACCAAATTGCCAAATATCCTGCTACAAGTCCATACTAACAGTATCTGAGCATAAGACAGTCCCACCACGCTGAACACAAAACAACTAAAGCAAAACATATCAGAGCTCCTTAATGTATCCTATTATTTCTTAACAGTTGGTTGTAGGTATCAATCTTTCATTTGTGGGGATTTTCAAGACACAAGTTAATTTATTTAAAAGTAACATTAGAGGACAAAGGAGTACACCACAAAAAGGAGTACACCACGAAAAGAACACCATACCAAGCTATGAAACATGCACAGAATTTTATTTGAAGGTGGCAAAGTTGTGTATGCCCCATCCCTGGAAGTGTTCAGGGTCAAATGGGAGTCTGAGCAACCTGGTGTGGTGGAAGGTGTCCCTGCCCACAGCAGGAGGGTTGGAACAAGATGATCTTTAAGGTCCCTTCCAAACCCCAAACATTCCATAATTTCTATGATAGCTGATGCCTTTTCCTACCCAAATTACCATTTACAGTTCAGATACTTTTGGTTCTCTTTTTCATGTGGTTCAATCATAGAGCTGTTGATTTTCTACATCTAGCACTACACAAAACCTTTAGCAAATATATGAAAAGGTAAATTATAGCTCAATGTGTATTCTAACAGTCTAATTTTTCGTCAATATGTAATTTTCTTAAGTGAATGGCCAGCTGTCAGCAAGCATTTAATTTCCATCTGAAAAGAGCTTTGGAGTTTGGCTCCTAAAATTTAATTCAGACCGGGCAACTCAGTGGAATGCTACCTGTCTCCACAAATAATATCATGGACAGACTGACAAATCAACACTATTTTAGCACCTCACTATTTTTAGGAGCCAAAATGAAAGCAACTTTCAAAGTTATT
>WBMV01007400.1:803032-829173 GCA_013396655.1 Campylorhamphus procurvoides
CCCTCGCCCCGTCCCCAGCGCACCCCGCGGGCTCCTTTCCTGGCAGACGGGGGGCTCCGGGAAGCGGCGGGACGGGAAGCAGTGGTAAGCGGAAGTGACGTAACGGCGCGCGCGGACACGCACGCGCTGCGCGCCGCCGGGGGGGGGCGGGACCGNCCAAACATTCCATAATTTCTATGATAGCTGATGCCTTTTCCTACCCAAATTACCATTTACAGTTCAGATACTTTTGGTTCTCTTTTTCATGTGGTTCAATCATAGAGCTGTTGATTTTCTACATCTAGCACTACACAAAACCTTTAGCAAATATATGAAAAGGTAAATTATAGCTCAATGTGTATTCTAACAGTCTAATTTTTCGTCAATATGTAATTTTCTTAAGTGAATGGCCAGCTGTCAGCAAGCATTTAATTTCCATCTGAAAAGAGCTTTGGAGTTTGGCTCCTAAAATTTAATTCAGACCGGGCAACTCAGTGGAATGCTACCTGTCTCCACAAATAATATCATGGACAGACTGACAAATCAACACTATTTTAGCACCTCACTATTTTTAGGAGCCAAAATGAAAGTAACTTTCAAAGTTATTCAAATGGAAACCTGAAGCTGCTATACATTTTCCCTGTGAGAGTGCTGCCTTACCTAGAGCCACAGCAGCCGTACCATCAAGCACTTGTTCCTGCTCGAATGCTGAAGATCATTAAATGATGGGTAGTTCACAGGCAGCGGTCTTGACTTTAGAACTGTTTTCACCCCATTAAACAACCATCAGGGCAGTCAGTGACTTTAGGAGACACGAAAGCAAAACAGCTTTCCCGCTGCCTCCTAAAGCTGGAATACCTGCCCAGAACCCGAGTTCTATACGGTCTGCCCCGGGCTTCGAGCGAGCCGCGGGGACACATGGCGCGGAGCTCGGTGTACCTTCTCGGCGATGCTGTACAGGACCTCGTCCATCTTCATGCACGTGGGGTCCCAGTCGTGCCCGAAGCGGATCACCACGACCCGGTCCTCCTCCGACAGGATGGCCTGGTCCACCTGCCACCCATTGTGCAAGTGCGGCAGCATGTACGACATCCTGGCGGGCGGCTGGCGAGCCTGCGGGACACGGGAATGCCCCGGGAGCTGACAGCCCGTCCTGCCTTCCCGGGGCACCCACAGGGATCCCCGGCCCCTCCGGTACCACCCAGGCCCCACCGGGCCCTGCGGCAGCACCGCGGCCCCCGCCCCATCCATCCATCCATCCATCCATCCATCCATCCCTCCCTCCNGGAGCCGAGCCGGGCCGGGCGGCGGGGGTCGGTGCTGTGTGCCGGGTCATCAGAGCCCAGACCTCCGGATCTCTGCTGCTGGTCACTCTACCATGTTAAGGAATTCCCTGTGCTGGCTCCATGCGATTTGATCAAGGAGATACGCCCAGAAAAGCTGTGGGTGCCCCAGCCCTGGCAGTGTGCAAGGTCAGATTAGATGGGCTTGGAGCAATCTCGTGAAGCGGGAGGTGTCCCTGCCCATGGCAGGGGTTTGGGACTAGGTGATCTTTAAAGTCCCTTCCCTCCAACCCAAACAAACCAGTCTATGACTCCATGATATTGCAGCAGAGAGAGCAGCTCCATGCACCTCCTGGTGGTGGAGGGCTCGTCCATGTGCTAACCCTGGGCACTGATAATTCCCGTGTGCTCCCGGTGGGGCAGTGGTAATTCCCGTGTGCTCCCCGTGGGCCACACACGCCTCTCCCGGGGCCGCCCCGCCCACCCCTGCCCGGGGTTAACCCTGCCCGCCCGGGCACACCCGCACTCGGGCACCACAGCTGGTCCCTCATCTCTCCTGCAGCCACAAATGCCAGAACGTGAGCTCCCTGGACAAGTGTTCCAGCGGAAGTGGTCAGCGCTGAAACCAGCACATTTCAGCATTGGGTTTCCGAATCGAGCTGGCCATTGGGATAGAGCATCCCCGGCCAACCTCTTTGCTTCCTGGGGGCGCAGATACTGTTCTGCCTTGTACGCTAATTTAAAAAGCTAGCTTGCAGCAGGCAGGGGGAAAACCACAGTTTCCACTCTAAAAAAATCCACACTAACTTGAGCTTGGGCTGTGGGGAACAACGTGAATTTGTACCAAATAACTTTGTCCCAGAATTGCAGAGCTCTGAAAAACTATCAAAGGCCTTCTTTTCGCTTCATCCCCTTTCTAGAAAGTCCAGGGGCAGGAGCGGCAGGAGGGAGGGGAGGCAGCCTGCCTGTTCTGGCTGCACGCAAAAGGAGAGGCAGCGGCGAGAGTTGATCCCCGTCCTGAGGTTCCCTGGTGGCCGGGCAGGGCAGGGTTAATCCTGCGGGGCTGTGCCTGCCCGGGAGCAGGAGCTGGGAGCCCTTGGCAATTCCAGTTGCCGCGGGATCGAGCTGGAAACGGCACGCCGTCAGAAAGAAACCAGCCCTGGTTAGTGCTGTAGTTGTTGTTCAGGTAATTAGTCTCCTTCTTTAGAGAAGTTAGTGGGAGGAATTTATCCTGGCTAACGCATGCTGCTAATTTTAATTAAAAATAGAGCTAGGAAAAATTATGTAAGTTTATTTTGCGGTGATTTGGCTAAGTCCAAAGTCTTACTGCAGTGCCAGCCAAGAATCTGAAAGTAGGGAGTGATTCAAGCTTCACAGGCCAGCTTCAGTTAGCACTGAAATTAATACTTAAATGTAGTCCTTTTTATTTGCCCAGCTGTCTCAAACTAAGTCGTATTTTTAAAGTTCTCTGCAATACCAGGACCAGAACTTAGTTCACTTACATTATATCCCTGTGTTACATATGATTAGGTTTGCTTACTTACATGGAAGCATATAATCTTATGTAAATACAAAATGTGAGGAGAGACAGCTTAAAAAAAAATAGAGTGTTAGGGGTACTGCAGATGATCCTAGTCCAAAATCAAAATTGCCATATCCTTGACAGGTGATATATTTAGCACACTGGACAAGACGTCTGATAACTGAATCATGTTCATGAGCAAAGCATTAAGTCTGTTGAAACCGATTCCCTTGATGTGTGGCCAGTCAAATTTGGCTTACAAATTTATTCATCAAGTTATTGCTTCTCATGGACATCGCTGTCACAGAAGTATGATTTACAAACAGAGGTACAGGACATGCCTGTGTAGTTCTGGAAGACGAACAATAAGTGCTGAGACCAAGGTTGGTATCTGGAGAGCCCCCTTTCTTCTGCAAGGTTCCTTTAAGTGTTTTTAGTTTACTGCTATCAGTACATAATTTTTTTTAATTATACCCAGTACTAGCAAAACATCATTTCTTGAATCAATACTGCAGTCTATTAACGGTTCACATGCACATCAAACACGGCTCAAATGGTGTCAAACTCAGCATGCCCAAACTAATGAAAAGAGCCATTACCTGCAGCCAGGCTGTTTCTAGTGCACCAGCTGGTTTGTTTAAAGCTAATGACTTCCTCATGGATCACCTGTCTGCTTGTGAAGTGTAGGAAGTGTTTCTAAAATGAATGCAGGTCTGGCTCTGCCCTTCATGAGTGGTGTGGTAACGGAGGAGGAAGTGGTGATAAAAGTGGTGTAATACAGGCTGCCTTACTGGCATCTGCCAGTCACTTGATCGTATCTGGTGCCCAGTTTTCCACCACTTAACAGCATAAGGTTTAGTTGCCATCTGGTCTGAGTAAATTGCTGCAGGAGCATCAGGTTCTGATCATGAAAATGCTATTACAACATGACATCAGTTCTTGTCTTTATTCTATGTGCCATTCATTCAGAGGATGAATCTAATTTATCCTTCTAAGATCATGTTGTGTGATACTCTGAGAAATACAGACTACATCTGTGGAAATTTGCACAGTTTTCACAACCACATATTGCTAACAACTTCAGTTTGCAAAAAACAGATGAGCTGTATTTAAGAACGTGGTCTTCCTTTGCAATTTAGTTGCACTATTCATCTTATTGCTTTGTTTGCTGCTGTTCAGAACCAGGCAGTATTATCAGAGACACTGCTGATGGTGAACTGCAGACCTTTCCTAACATGGACATGCCTTCAAGACCATGTACAGCAGCAGACTGGAACTGAGGCAGAAATACAGGTCAAGACCAGGATAAAGCAGCATTATTGATGTCAAGACTGTAAGCGTTTGATAGATGTGGTTGGGATAAGTCTGAGTTTGCTCAGTACAGGGGTAAATATGGTTGACAAAAACTTCCAATCTACATTGACACTTTTTTGTCACAGGTTTGAGTTCTGGTTATTTGCAGGAGGTTTTTGTGACAGGACTGAAGCAGCAGGACATCTCTGCCCAGCACTGTGTGCCTAGAATAAATCAACATACTGCTGAGGAAAATTGTTCTGATTCAGTTAGCACAACATCGGGTTTCCCGGACCCAAGTATAGGACATGGTATGGGATGGAGACCAAAAGTCAGTGGAGCACAGCAAACAGAATTGTAGGAAATTAGGCACAACTATTGTTAAGACATGCAGCTAATCTTCAACTACCATTTTTATGAATAAGAGCTGCCTCTAAGTAGACGTTTTGTTATCTGTGAAGCCCCTATCATCTTATTGCAGAATACAGCCCGTTTGCAGGAGTGTTGTAGAGAGGACTGGGCTCAAAACTGTCTGGGCATGGAAAGTTCTAGTATGAAGGACTGTGTTGTCAGTGGGAATTACAGCATCATCTCTAGTGCTCTTCTCCACTGGTTCAGCATATAGGCATGGGTTTGCTAAATTTTACACAAGTTCGGGTACAGATCTGCATGTTTAAAACACTGAAGGCAAGTAGTCTAACAGCTGTCCAAGAATGGCCCTTCATCATGCAAATTTGTTAGACCTGAACCCTTCCTGACAGATGTTTATCAGACCCATCTGAGCCTCAGTGCCACCCTACAGTACCTGTAGCTTCGCTAGCCATAACCAGTAGGCAAGAAACTTCGAGTAACTTTCTAGCAGCCTCTGTTCCATATCACTGCTTATAGAAGTGCATTGCTAAGTAAGGTTGAAAAGCTACCAGATTTCTATGAAATCAGTATTGATTCAGGACTAAAATGAAACTATTTGAAAAGAACACTTTTTAGGACTGGATTTTGATCTAAGAGTATGGATACTCCTTGGTGTGATAGTCTAAATCAGCATTTGGTAAAAGACCTGGGAAGTTGTCTAATATACCACACTAGTACTAGACTGTGGATTAAAAGCAGTATTGAGTTCCATCAGTTTCCTGTTTTACAGATGTGAATTTAAATGATCACTGCCTCATTGCTCCTTTAAGTGTGTTCTCTTAAACAAAGGAGTATTTCTTCTATTCCCCTGTTGCAGGTCATGGCAAAAGAAGAGCTGCCAGGCGTTTTGATTCTGGATATAGGAGGAACTCATGGTGTGCTAGAAAACATTGCAGCACTTTTGAGGAAACACTTTCACCTTATCACCATGAAGGAATTTCTTGAAAACAAAGAAGAAATGAGCAAAAAAATCGCATCTATTTTTGTGTTTGAGTGCAGGCCAACTATTGACCGTGAACTTCTAGAAAGCCTGCCTAATTTAAAGGTAATTGGAAACTCTGGGGTTGGAGTTGATCACTTAGACTTGAAAATGATCTCTAGCTTTGGTGTAAAAGTGACCAACACCCCACACGCCGTGGCAGACCCAACAGCAGACATAGGAATGGCCTTGATGCTGGCCTCTGCTAGAAGACTAGTGGAAGGTAATGTTTTAAATTTTTCTGGATAGCTACTTCCTTGGCATATCTCACTTTTCCTATGATACAGAGGGTCTCTCTGAATCAATATCTGAGATGCTTTTATGGGGGAAAATTTTTGGAGGCCTGAATTTTCAGAGGCATCTGCTTTTCATATGTCCATCTTTTTTTTTTTTAAGGTAACAGTGACTAGAACAAAATCTTTGTCTAAGTTATGCACTTTCAAGTCATTTGTGATATCCTATTTCAAATAATTCTTGTCTGGCTGTTCACTGGATGGGTTGTTTAGAGCTGTAAAAAGTGAACAGAAAGTGGATCCAAATGGTCATGACTTTCCCCTTGAAAGAAGTGTTAGGATCTACAGTAAGGTACAAAGCATAAATGGCCACATCCCCATCTCTAGAGCAGTAATTAATATAACTCCTTTTTTTTTATTTCTTCTGTGATGATTTTGTCTAAACCAGTGGGTTGTATTTCCTGAAGAGCCTCAGCATTACAATTGAAATAGCTGATAATCCTTTTGACAAAGTTATTTCATACGACCACCAACATTAGTGTCCTTTCCCCACATAGCTTCTTTCTTCACATGTCCTTTGCTACACAATACCTTTTTGAGGAAGGAAAGTGTTAGTAGAGACTATCACAAGAAGCTGCCTCTGTCTTCAGGGACTCATAGTCTTATTGTCACTGCTGCTCCACCCCTGAGCATGAAATAGCATCTCTTTCTCTACGATGTTTTCTCACTATGGCATCTTGTTGACCCTCAAGTTCTTCGTACAAAAGCTTACAGAGACCCTTGGCTGAGCTGGAATTTGCAGCCATCACCTGAACTCGAGCAGTGAAGCTACTTTGGGTTTTGATCCAGGAGTGAAATGGTGAGATTTATCCCAGCTAAAAAAAAAGTGAAGTCAACGCTTGCAGGGTGGTCAGTGTCAAAGAAGCTATTTTTGAACTTCTGAGAAAATATACCAACCAAGGAAGAGTTACTTCCCTGAGGAGCCATTCCTCCCAGCACAATACCCAGCCAGGTGTCCTGCTGTATTACTGACTCCAGCCCTGGCTGCAGGGATTGGCACCATCTGGGCCCTTCTATGAGTGGATCAAAATTAGCAAGGATGTTTTTAAAGGTTGCTCCAGAACCCCTCTGCTGTGATGGTGATAACTTTTTCTTTCCCCCAAACCTATGTTTATGGCTGATTTGTACCCATTCAGCATGTATTTACATTCAGGCTGCCAGATTGCGGTTTCTCCAGACACGAAGCATTTTGCTGTTGACTGGCTGGGAGTGGAAGTAACCAGAGCGACACTTGGGATCATCGGGATGGGCAGCATTGGGTACAAAGTGGCTCAGAGAGCCAGAGCCTTCAACATGAAGATCCTGTACCATAACAGAAACCGGAGGTAAAAACATCTGTTTTCTGCACGTAATTATTCAGGGGGCAGTGACGGAAGCCACAGCTCTGCTCTGCATCCCTGGTCTCCCTATGCACTTGTGACAGCTGTAAGCAGCATGAGAAGCACCAGCATGCTACCACTTCCTCACTTTGGCTCCCTACTGCTCCCCTCAGAAAGTAGTTCCCCCTCATGTCCTGCACTCGCTCTGCCCTGGTTAGCTACTAGGAGTTTGGAACAAGGGCCATGCAGCCTTTCTGAAGATGCTGTCCAGGCAAACCAGGCCTTGTGCCCTCATGATGTCCCCTGTCCTGTCAGACTCTTCAGGCTTCTGGCAGCATCCCTGTTCCAGCCAGTCAGCCAGATCACTCATCCCACGTGCACCAATGACAAAGGTCATAATTTCTCATAGATTTGTAGTTTCTTTCACACTTCGTTTCTTTTCAAGCACAAATCCTACCTCATGTGTCAGGCAAGAAAAGTTCCCACAGGGATTGGCATGGACACAGAAGAGAAGAGTGGAGTCTGACTATATCCCCAACCTCCTATACCTAATATCACCTCTGTGCTTCTTACACATCACTCCTTCAGTGTCCCACCACTCCTCTAGCCTCCTGCTCCCTCTAGCCCACATCCTTCCTGCCTCCCTTCCACCATCTCCACCTATCAATGTGTTTTCCTTTAAACTTGTCCTTAAACCTCCCAGTCTCTGTGCTGTTCTGGATCTCTCCTACGGTTGATGTATTGTTAAAGCCAGTTAGAAATACTTGTGTCAGTTTGGGTGTGTGGGTGTTTTTCCTTCAGAAGAAAGGAAGAGGAAGAGGCTGTTGGTGCCAGCTACTGTGAGAAGATGGAAGATTTGCTGCAGCAATCTGACTTTGTTATGTTGGTTGTGAACCTGACTCCTGAGACTCACAAACTGATTGGGAAAAAGGAGCTGGGTCTGATGAAACCCACAGCTACTCTTATAAACATCAGCCGAGGTAGGATGATCTGAAATCACTGTTTGTGGCTCCACACTTAAGGCTGTGTTTTGTCTGAATATGTTGACATTCCCCTCTTCAGTCTCATTCTGTGATATCCCTTTGTTGTTTGGGCCACAAAGTATCTGTCAGTCTACAAATGAATGACTTATGGTGGACCATATGCTGTGGAAATTAGGGATGCTCAGCAGATGTTCAGTTCTCTTCAGCCTTATCCTAAAGACAAGAGTTTTAGTGGAAGTAACTGAAAGGTTTATCACAGGGAGGATGAATGGGGTACAAGGGAAAATATTAAGTAGCATTTGGAACAGCTATGCAGAAAGGAAACCTCAAATGATATGACACATCTGTTGGCACTGAACAAGTATACTAGAAAGATTATAGTTTCAGTAAACAGAGCAGAGATATAAGAGTGGAAAGCCTTAAGAGATTAAATGATTTGTCTGTGATAATACAGGAGGTGTCAAAATGAGGAAAAGACTGAAACTGGTCTCATGCCAAGAAAAGCCTTAGGCAGTGGACCATAATTATCCTATAATTAAAGGTTAATAGATAAATTCTTGGGTTTGTTTGGTTAATGGTTATTAGAAAGGCATTCTACTTTCTAAAAAGGTGAAGATCCTCTAATTTTTCTCACTAGACCCTTGAGACCTTTCTCCACTCCCAAGCAAAAATGTGTTCATTAACTTATCCTGATATCAAGATTTCATTTCAATGCAGGTGCAGTTATTGATCAAGATGCATTGGTAGAAGCTCTCCAGAAAAAGGTTATTAGGGGTGCAGCTCTGGACGTGACATACCCTGAGCCTCTGCCAAGGTAAAGGAATCTCTTTCCCATTCTGTTAATCTGAAGTATTTTAATTCTGTTAATCTGAAGTATTTTAAACTGTGTGCAAAGTGCGCTCATAATCTTCATCTCCCCAGGGAGGCTCTCTTGCTGCGTAAGGATAAAATCTCAGCCTATCTTGCACAATCATAAATAAATGACAAAGTATTTGCTTTTCCCACATCTGCCTGTTCTTTGCCAGCCTGACTGACAGGCAAGGCAATGAGGCCAACAAAGAAATGGGTAAGCAAGCTTCACACAGTTTTCTGCTGGTTCTGTGCTTCTGGCCTTTTTATCTCAACGTGCCATTGCTGTTTCCTGAGGTTCAGTTTCTCACAACTAGCATAGGAGAGCAGCAGAGTATGTTCCCTTTGTAATACATTCTGTTCTTTCTGTTTCTTACAGAGAACATCCTTTATTAAAATTAAATAACATCATCATAACCCCTCACATTGGAACTGCAACAATCCAGGCTATCCATATGATGGCAGAAGAAGCGATAGGAAATATGCTGGCTGTTCTCAATGGTCAGCCCATTCCAAGTGAAGTGTTTCCCAAATGATGTGTGCCACATGATACGACTAAATCTCATGTCTGTGGGAAGGCACTATTTCTTCCAGTGCCACTTTTAAACTAAGAAAGAAAAGCCACCTGTTCCTGCACTGCTCATGATGATACTGCAAAACCATCATCTCATTAGACTTGATCTGTAGTGTAATGTACAGATTGTTATGTACAATTGTAATGTTATTTACCATTCTGAAAAATAAAGTGGAACTAATAAAAGAGATTTCTTTGGAGATTTTTAACTGAGCAGTTACCCGGTAACCTCAGCCTGTTATTTCAGCGGACACCCTGTGAGGCGCTGGATTCGAATCTCACTGGGTTATATAACGCTTTTATGTGGGTCGGGGCCAACTCACCGAGTGTGGGAACGGGGGGCGGGGCCGGGCTGGGCCTGCAAGAACAAGGTCGGGAAGGGCCTGGAAAGGCCCCGGCCCGGTGGGCGCTGACCAGGCCCCTCAGCACTGATCGGGCCCCGCCCCCGGCCGCCTCTGATTGGCCGCAGCACACGTCACTCTGGCCTGGAGGGCACGGAGTGGCCAATCACCTGGCTGTCCCGCCTAGGGGGCGGGGCCACGCTGGCCAGACCGTATAAAGGCGGGTGAAGGGTGTTTGTGTGGGGGGATTTGTCCTCCAGCTGGGACTGCGGGAGCTGCTGGATCTTCGGCTGTAAATATTTGTCTCCCTTTCTCTATTCCTCTTCTTTCCTCTTCTTAATCTCCATTCTTCCTTTGCTCTTCCCTTCCTTTGCTCTTCCCTAATTTCCCTTGGGTAACCTAAAGCCAGTGAGTTGTGCTTTACTGAGCAGGTGTACTGATTGCTTTGTGGCGGGTTGCTTTTGTGGCCTGGGTCCTTGTGCTGGGTCTTTTGGTGAGATGCTTCTGCCTTGGTTACGTGCTATTCCTGTACAACCTTTTGCCAAAATGTTTGTTTTCTCACTAAGGTACAGGAAATTCTCTTGGAGAAAGTGTGGTGCTATTTTCTCTGCAGGTGAATTTGAGGTAATAATGAACTAAAGGCTTTTTAAAAGTTTAGTCCTTCTGCAGCCTTAAATATAAATAATGTTCCCAGTTAAGTGTGAGGCTTCGAAGTTCTGTTCCCAGTACTTGCTGCTACATAATGATAAGCAAGTACACTGTAACACTCTCAAATTTATTAAAGATGAATGAGCATTAATTCCCAGCAGAAATTTGACTGTATCCTGACACACTTTTCAGCCAATATTGCAATATCCTATTTTTATACCACAACACTGAAGAAACGTCTTCTGAAGTGCTTGGAGGTATGAGTTTTTTCTCATGTAGGAAGAGCTCTGCTCAGTCTACATGTTGAAACAATGCCCATCATTGAAAAAGTGTCTTTGATTTTCCTGAGGTGATCCTTTGAAAAACAAACTAAATCCCAAGAGATTTGATTCCTCCATGCAGACAAAAAACTGATGCTTTTGTCTTGACTGGCCAGGAAACAGTGGTAGAACTACTGCAATCACATGGGTGAGGGCACAGCCTAAAGCAAAATAAGTGCTCAGTCCCACTTTGCAGCCCAGGGCCAAGCTTTTCCTTACATTCTCTCTCCTATGATCAAGCAAAAAAGTCAGAAGATTCAGTAGTCTTTCTCACCTCTATAAAGTCAGGAAACCTTTCAATTATTTTGCAGTGTGGTCAGGCTTCTTGAATGAATGGTAAAATGAAGTTTTAGCACAGGAAGTGTAGACAGGCCAAGAATTTTAGACATTAAATGCAAATAATGAATTACTACTAACAAGGCAACAGAAGGTATTGCTATAGGGATTTCCAAGACTTTCCCTTAAGCACTCCCCACAGTTCTTCCCAAAATTGCTATAGAAAAATCAAACGCAGCTATAAATATTCTATTACAAAAAAACAAACAAACAAACAAAAAAAAAACAGAAAAACCTCGACAAAACATAAAAGAAACCACCAGCAAACAAAACAAAAAAAACCCCAGCCTAAAAAACCCCAAGCAACTGTCAGTTCACAGACCCTCTGGGAATCAAAACCAGATGGTCAGTGATTCCTGAAAAACAAACAAAAAACCAACTAGTTTTGAGTGCCTAAGTCCGTCTCGGAATAAACTTGCCTAAGCATCTCTTCTTTTGTTAACTTGCAATAGGCTCAGGAGGAGGCACTGCAGTCGCTTCAGGACAGAAGGCTGCACAAATCTCTGCAATGAAGCATTTAAAAATTAACTTGGTAACTCAAAGTTCATGATGAAACTGTGCAATTTATTTTCATTAACTAGATTTGGTCCAACATTTTTCTAAACTACTTACACAAGGTAATTTGTGAGTTCAGGGTAGCAAAGGAGGTTTATTGCACCAGACAATTGATGGTCTGAAACTAATTAATGAGCAGAAATCGTTGTGTTTTGAGCATGAAGGCAGTAATATAAAATCTTGGAGACTATGGAGGATAGAACTTGTTCAGGCCTGATTGTGTGAATACCTGTGTGTGTACACACCTGTGTCTATGTGTATATTTGGTAGCATATTTGAAAGAGCTGTTTTCTTGTCTTGGTTTGATTTCTTTCCTATCTAAATATGTGGTTTATAGGATCTCTTGTCATAGTTGTTATGAAACAGGACATGACAGTGATTATTCTTTAAAATGTCTGGAAATAATTATGTCTTTCTTCTGATGCTTTGTGTCTTTCTTTTTAGTGCAGATCATGGAAGAAGGAGAACTACCTGGGCTTTTGGTAAATGAAATTGGTGGTATACGTGGGATACTGCACAGCCATGTGCCATTCCTGAAGAAACATTTCTACCTCATCACTATGAAGGAATTGGTTGAAAACAGAAAGTATTTAAGTCAAAGGGTCCAAGCAATCTATCTGTGGTGGCACAAACCAGTCATTGATCAAGAGCTCCTCCAGAGCCTGCCAAACTTGAAAGTGATTGCGAATTCCGGAGTGGGGATGGATCACCTGGATCTGAAACTTATAGCTAGCTTTGGTGTGAAGATGGCTAATGCTCCTCGTGCTGTTTCCAGCAGTACAGCAGATGCTGCGATGGCTTTGCTGCTAGCATCTGCTAGGAGGCTAGTGGAAGGTAACATCTCAATTCTTTTGTGACTTCTAAAAGTCATACAAGATTTACCTACCGTTAACTTGACTTTTCTTTGAGTTATCTGTGGTACACATAAAATGTGAAAATCTAAATATGTTGCCTTGGCAAACAGAACAATAGGTATTTTCATATATTTTATGTATAATAAATATACTTAAAATTGTTACGCTACACACAGACATACATAACCTATATTTCAACCAGGTATAAATAAAATCATATGAATTTAGCTTTCACAAGATTGAAAATACTTGACCAGAATCTAATCACATTTAATTCAAACACAAATTTCTGCTTTATGGACCAAGTGCTCCTAGAAACTGGAACTAGTTTTTAAAACAAATACGGCTGTAGATTTAGTTTTAACAGTTTCAAATGAGCAACACACTGAATGTGCTTTCTGTATATGAAAACTTTAATTTTTGTTACCTTCTTCAGCAGTGCATTTTCAGTGGCTGACATAAGATGTGCTTTTCAATGTGGTAGTGTTACAATGCTATGACCAAAAGTGGGGGGTGCCAAAGATCTGAGGATCGCTGCAGTCACAGCCTGGCACAAGAAATCAGAGTGTGGGAGGCAACAGGGGAGCAGAACAAGCGTGTATGTAATCACAGAATATCCTGAGTTGGAAGAGGCCCACAAGGCTGACACAAGCATGGACATATTCTTGGGGACTGAAATGGATTGGTGCAGAATTGGGACATTTCAGAGGCATTAGAGAGTAATAAAGCAGCATACTCCTGTTTCTGTTTATAACATCCTTTATAGTAACTTCAACAATTTATTCTTGCTATTTCCCCAAATAGGCCTACTCTTGGCTTAGTTAGAATGCCCCCTACTTCAGGAAAAGATTCTCCAGATTTATCCTATTAAATTTACCTGACTTTGACTTGCCACCTTTACCACAGGATTCACAGAAACTCATAGGAGACTTGTCTCCCTCTAAATCTGTTTCTACCTCACAAGAAGGAAACACATTAAAAGGGCAATTAATTTCTCGTTCCTGTCTACATAAACTATCCCTGATGACGTTTCTGATAGCTCTGCCCTCACATGACTGAGGTTTTTTTAATATACTTTCACAGTATTCTGCTTATCTTTTAGAAAAGCTGGTAATATCAGAAGACTGAAACATCAAAGCATGTCACCTTCATATCAGACTAATAAGTGCTGTCTCTGTGTATATAACTGCGTTTTATGTGTTGTAGAAAATTGTGCAGGTTTAGCGGATAATTGTGGAAATTACAATAGTGATTTTTAAAGGAGTTGCACTTTTCTTTCCAGGGAGAGCAGCAGATGTGAACAGGAAAGCTCTTCTTATTCTAAATAAGCAAACCAAATATCTGGTCTTGTTCTCCACATGACATTTCCAAACTCTGCATTGTTACTGGCAATAATTATTTTGATTGTTAGTGAAGAACAGGGTAATATTTTCATAAGTCTAAAACAGTAAAAGGATTTTTGGGAGAAATTACATCAAAAGGCATTTTGTAGTACGGTGAGAATAATGGGAATGTCATATATACATGTAGCAGACAAAGATGATATATTTGGGAGTTACCTGGGACATTACAAAATCATGTGTTTGTAATCATTAGAAGTGTGCTGTAGTACCACAAAAAGTTCAGACTCTTTTGCCTTGTTGCTCTGTGTTGGACTCCATTCACTTCTCATATTTGAGTGTTTTTCTTCCAGTGCATCACATTTCAATTTCTCCAAATGTGGATTACAATGAAGCTGATATTCTGGGAGTTAAAGTTACTGGAGCTACTCTGGGAATCATTGGCATGGGCAGAATTGGATATAAGATTGCTTTGAGAGCCAAAGCATTTGAGATGAACATTTTGTACCACAACAGGACACGGAGGTAAAGATAACTCGTGACCTTAACTGCAGCAGAAACTCTCTTCTACATAGCCAGTATTTTGTTTTCAAGGAATTATATCAGAAATATAGCAAGAAATTAAGAAATAGGACCAAGATTAAAAAAAAAGAAAAAGAAAAGATTGCCTTAAATCAGTCCTGTAAAGTGTTACTTGGTGATTAAACACTTGGAAACTTAAGTTGTATTTTATATTAGAAATTTCAAAGTTTCCTGGAGATGTGAGCAGAAAAATGGAAATCAAGCCTACAGTTCTTTTATATTCATATCACATTATAGTGACACATAACTCTACTTTTAGTTTATTTTTACCCCATATTTTGAGGGGTTTTATTGAAACTCAGTGTCTGAAAAACTAGGAAGCATGTACTTGGCACAATGTGATTGAGAGCTGTTCTTGAGAAAGCCTTCTTTCTCCTCAAGCCAGTAGCAATTTTAGCAAGTATTTAACCTTATTTCACCTTCTATTACTTCTTTTGTGAAGTAATATTTTTGTAAAAGTGCTGTGATGAATGATCAATGCACAGTGCAACAGACATTAAAAACCTACTTATTTTAAAGTATATTTACACTTCCAGCTAATGTGTTGAATCAAGATGCACTCTACAAAATTGGCTGTAGTTCCAGTCTGTTCCTTTCCTACTTATTCTCTGGTCGTTGACCTGGACACTGAAAGAAAACAATGAAGTGCATGTGTTAGGAGACATATGGTCTGAAGTTACACTGAAGTTATTTTCTTAGCGTGATCTCTCTTACTAGATTAGGGAGGAGACAACTCAAAGCCCTTCTCTTGCAATCAGAAGGAGAAAATTGTACACAGGTTCTCATATCATTGCTTCTCTAGTTCCCAAAGTTCGGGCAGCTAAATTTACAAAGAATGGGAGAAATAGCAAATATTCCTTTTGATTGTGAAAAACTAAAACTAAAAATCTCTCTCTACTTTGGCATTTTTTTCTGCTGAACACTTAAATCTGTAAAAGTGCTGGGGCCGCCAGGAGACTTGCGAAGAGCTGCCTTGCTGATTTCACTCCTAAAAAGTGACAGGCTTACTGAGGGTGCCAACAGGATGACCACCAGCATGCTCAGAGTTTAGGAGTACCTCTACTCTGGTGTGAGCAATGACTGCTTCCTGTGAGGTGCACCTCCCACACAGGGGATTCTGGAGAATGGACCATGTGCTGCCATCTGCTCTAGTGCTTGGCCTTAGTCCTTTGCAGACTTCCTAAGAAGTCCCTGGATCCTGCACTGCAGTGACTGAGAGGCAGGCATGCAATCCATCCCCAGCTGTAGGGCTTGAGGCCTTTCAGAAGGGTCTAAACATTTAGCTGAGACTAAATTCACCTTTATTTGCCACCTGTTTGCTACATGGATATGATAATCAGATCCTTTAGTTTGTGTACTGATGACATCATTGAAGAAAATATTTTCAAGACTGATGCCCTGAAATTCTTCTTCTCCCACTAGGAAAGTGCAAGAGGAGCAAGCTGTTGGTGCCACTTACTGCGAAAAGATAGACAGTTTACTCCAGCAGGCAGATTTTGTGATGGTGGTGGTGAGCCTGACACCTCAGACACGCAACCTGATTGGGAAAAGAGAGCTGGAGCTGATGAAACCCACAGCTACTCTCATTAACATCTGCCGAGGTACCATCCAGCATGGTTGACTGGCTGGAAATTATGGGCCAGCTCCTGCTGTGTTACACACAGCACCACACAGCAGCCTCTGCACAGCTGGTGCATGTACCGAGGACAGATCAGGCATGGCGAAAATTCCTCTCTCCCCTTCCGTTCTCTTTTCACTCTGAGCTTGTTACCTGCAAGTTGCACTCAGAGACACTCTTTTTCCAAACCAGGTGCAGTGGTTGACCAAGAGGCACTGGTGACTGCTCTGCAGACTGGTGTGCTCAGAGCTGCGGCTTTGGATGTCACCTACCCAGAACCACTGCCCAGGTTGCTGTCTCTGCTTATTTCTTGGAGGGGATGGGTGAGCCCTGCTGAGGCTGGGACCTCGCCAAGGCAGCCACCGGCCCTCTCCCAGGAGTGGGGGTTTGGGTAAAAGTGCCATGAATATGAATGGGATGCAGCCCAGATGTTGGGGCTGACAACAGGCCTAGGTGCCAGGAAACAGCAGGAGGCAGGGAGAGTATTCCACCAGTCCTGTAGGATCACCCTGTGAAGTTGCAACAATGCTTCACTTGCAAATTGATTTATTAAAAGGTGCAGTTTGCCACAAGTGGGTGAAAGCTGCTTGAGCCATCTCTTGTGAGAACTGCTGCATTGCCCCAGGTGTCCTTCCCCCCAGGCTTCTTTCCACAATACAAGGCTGAAGTACTGCAGACCTCTTGAGCCCAGAAGCTGCTTAGCTTCTGTAAAAAGACACCTCTACCAGGATGGTATCTTGATGTTAATGCAGTGCTGGCTGCATTTTGGCTTTGTGGGGAGTTTGGTCATGTTATGCCTGTGTGGGAAGGAACAGCTCAGACCACTGTATAGGGTGAATGTGTCAGAAGGGCTTAATCCTCTCTTCTCAGATAGTTCAATTTGCTGTCTAATGGCAAAAGCCTGTTTCTGGAGAAAACAGCACAGTATAAACTCCTAACCTGTGTATAGTCCAAAATTATTTCAACACAGGTAATCAGGTTCTGTGGGTCTAAGTGGGACTTGTAAAGTTATATCAAAATAACTTTAAATACAGTGCAAAAGTTAAAGTAGTACTTTTCATTTGGATGAACAACAGTAGGTAACTGCATTCTTTTTTCTTTCCTTCCAGAGATCATCCCCTGTTAAAATTAAAGAATGTCCTTATAACACCTCACCTCGGCATTAAAACAGACAAGGCCACTTTCATGATAACGGAGGAGGCAGTTGAAAACATACTAGCAGCTCTGAATGGTCTCCCCATACCCAGTGAAGTGCTTCCTAGCTGATGTGCAAAAGGATAATGCATCTCATTTTATTCTTTTCTTTTCCCCCTACCCCGTCAGCTCCAAAGGTTTTTATTCTTATGTTTTCCCCATTAAGACAAAATTAGATACAGTACTTCACTTTTACTTCCTTGAATTTTCTTCGAGTTTTACTGCTATTTCTGCAGATATTTCAAGAATTTTGGCTGAGTAGTTTCCAGAAGTGCTCCCTGCCAGTGGGGTGCTTTAGACAGGAAGATGCAGCCCTAGACAATAGGATGCCTGTCGGTCACTGGAGTGATGAATTGACACACACAATACACTCAATCTCATGATTACTAAAAATGGATCAAAAAATGCAGTGACTACATGAGTGATGAGATGATCCATTATAGTTCACTCTGTTGATTCAGAATTTTTAAAACATTTTGATGGGCAAAAAGCACATGCTCTGGAATAAAGTGCAGTTACAGTAATCTACTGGGAAAACTGGCCTTACAGCAAACACAGAGGCTAGTGATAACAATTTATACTCAGTGAAAACAAGTGCATCACTTAGTTTGGACTAAGAAAGAACAAGATCATGAATATAGATTTCCTATATTGTCCTACAAATCCTGATCACATATAATACTGCCACATAACACATAATGTAGACATAGGAAATGTATGTTCTTGTCTAGTCTCATTCTTAAGCTAGTCTGTACAACCCAGCTGGGAAATGTATACATTACATTACACAAAGGTTTTTAGGGTAATTCAATACTTCAAAAGCCTAATGTTAAGAAATAATTATTATGCAAGCACCTTGTTAACACTGCAGGCATCAGCTCACCCTGCAGGATTACCTGGACACAAATTTAATGATGGGTATAAAGTTCACAGACTATGCAATACTTCTCTCTGTATAGCCACAGGCCCATTTCAGAGTGCTTTGTACAGTGCTGGTATAACACCCCTTTCTATTACAGAAAACTAACAGCACACAACAGCACAATGTAATTTAGCTTAACACACTACATGGAGGTCTGCAAGGTAGTCTACAAACTAAAGATACTTAGAAGATGATAGTGCACTGGTGCAACTCACTTCTGTCACATATGTTGTTATACAGATGTATCTCCTATAGAGATGCACCAGCTCCTGAACCACAGCTTTAAAATTAGATGTTCAAGTTGCACAAAAAAAACCTTAAAGCCACCTGATTCTCTCCACATCTAACCACATAACACACCCATTTTCTTCACATTTGAGAGGTATTTCCCAGATTTTTGCTTATAAAAGAGTCACATTCCTTTAACTATTATTTTTTGGCTCCTCTGACAAATTGTTCCTTCATTTCATTCATTCACATTTGTTGATTTGATATACATCGGAAAAAACTCTCATGTTGTGCTTCCCATGAGTGTTTTTACCTTCAGGACTAAAATGTGTTGGGAGGCCTCCTTCCTCAATTCATAGGGAGAATAACTTGTGTCTTTGAGAGGGACTTTACAGTGGTCCTTTGATCTTAGGTAACAGTGAGCAGTAAGTTAAAAGATTACGCATTACATCTTATCAGCAAAGCAATTTGAAAGTTTTGGATGTGAAACAGGGAATGTGTAAGCATTTTATAGTTTGTTGTGTTTTTTTAAGGAAGAAAATTCAAATAGACCTAACTGAGAATCCACTTAATATGCTCTAACTCCAACTTTCTAGTTAATGAATTTTTGCTTTAAAGTTTAACTGAAATTTCACTTGAAATTCATGTAAGCAAATGATACTCAAAAATCATCACCAGGAAAACAGTATATGGTTTTGTTTAATTACTATGAAATGTTATTACATTTTATCTTTTCATTAGTAGTTTTATAGAGGATTTGGTGTGAAACTTGCCTGCCTGAGTGTTCAGCATGTCAAAATATATTTGGCAGAATTCAAGAAGACAGGATTTTGTAATCCATTCTTTTGAAAGCACTACAGTAGTCAGGAGAGACCCATGGCAGCACCCCATGGCTGGTTATTCTGTAGCGTGGAAGGAGAGAGATCCTTGGTGCCTACAGCAGTGGTGTGTCCGAGCTGCTCTCACCACAGCAAGGGGGATCACTTCAACACAACCTTAGTGAACTGAGTACTGAAGCTGTACTTCCCAGACTGCATCACTGGGTGTGGAGACTGAGAGAGGGATTCTGCCCTTCTGCTCTTTCGAGACCCCACCTGGAGTGCTGTGAACAGATCTGAGGTCCCCTGCACAGAAAAGACATGGATCCATGGACCTGTTGGAGCAAGTCCAGAGAAGGGATACCCAGATGATCAGAGGGCTTGAGCACCTCTCCTATGAAGAAATGCTGAGAGAGTTGGGGTTGTTCAGCCTGGAAAAGAGAGGCTCCAGGGCAATGTTTTATCAGCCTTCCAGTACCTAAAAGGAGCCTACAAGAAAGCTGGAGAGAGACTTTTTGCAAGGGCGTGTACTGACAGAAAAAGGGGGAATGGCTTTAAGCTGGAGGGTAGGTTTAGTTTCAACATTAGGAAGAAATTCCTTACAGAGGGTGGTGAAACAGAACAGGTTACCCAGAGAGGTTGAGGGACATCCCTCAAAGTGTTCAAGGCCAGGTGGGATGAAACTTGGAGCAACCTGGTCTAGTGAAAGGCATCCCTCTTCACAGCTGGAGGGTTGAAACTAGATGATCTTTAAGGCCTCTTCCAGCCCAAACCATTCTATGATCTACTGTGCAAGTAACCTTGTCAGGAAATTTTTCATGCATTTCTCAGCTGAGATAGGCACAGGATTGCCTGTAGCCAGGATAACAGCTGCAGTGACTGAGGACCTAAGCCTGCCCCAGTCGCTTTACTCTCAAAGAGAGATTTTGAGGGTATTTCGAAAATCATCTAGATTGGAAAAAACCTTCATGTGTGCAGTGAGAGCTGTCACTGGTGTTTGCTGGTCAGAGACAACTCTTTGTCCCAAGTTAATTCATGTGCAAACAGTGTAATGACCAACAGAGAGACCAGACCACAGCTGGCCTTCAAAGACAATATGTAGGGGGGAAAAAAGTGTGCTGTGCGTTAATGCAAAATCCCGATTATTTCGAAATCACGAGCAGCGCACGTGAAAACGCGACACGCGTGTTAAAACCACACAGCCGTCTGTGGGCTCCCGTTGCTGCCGCTCGGCCCCGGCAGGGATTGGGGCGCAGCTCCCGCTCCCTGGCACGGCCTTTGCTCCTTGCTCGGCCCGGGCAGTGCCCGCCGGTCCCGCTCCGCCCCCGCCGTCCGGGGGAGCGGCTTGGGCTCGGCGGCGGCGAGCGGGGCCGGCGGGGTGAGTGAGAGCTGCGGGCACCGGGGTGCCCCTGCCATCGGGGTGTCCCTGCCGCCGGGGTGCCTCGGGATGAGGGGCAGCGTGCGGGGCTCTCGTCTTTAGCCTGAGATCACAGACTTGGTTTTTCCCGGCAGAGTGAAGGGTTACCAGGACACTGAAGGACACCGATAAAAGAAAGGGTAAACTTATGTTCTGGAAGTAAATCGCTAATTCCGAAGTTCACAGTTGAAAAATTATAGCTCTGTCAAGGTTAAATGAGATTTTTCTTGAGCTAATCTCATCAGTGCTAATTATTTAAGATAGCTGCAGAAGTGGCAATCAAAGGCAGAACTTGGCCATGATCTTAAATGATCAAGACTTTGGGCTTTAAATATTGAATATTGAACAGGAGTAACATCTGGTAGCTCATTTGTCTAAGTGTTAGCATACTTGGTGTGTGAGAAACACTGTTTTCTTGTCTTCTTAACAAGGTTATATAGAAATTGAACATCCTTCTGAATAACACAGTAAGAACCGAAAAAAGTCCTGCATGTGGGAGTGGTTATCTTTAGCCAACTCTTCCATCAAATGGGAAAACAGCATGTACTCCAGCCAATCAATTCCTGTTTTGGAGGGAAAAAAAAGGTATAATGGATCACTTAAGACCATGTCCTTTCGGTTCTCATTGCTTTTGTAGGACATGGAGGGTCAGGAACTGCCTTATGTGCTAATTGACTCCATAGGAGGGATGCGTGGAGTATATGAAGACCATATTGAATTTCTGCAGAAACATTTTCATCTCATCACCATGAAAGAATATCTTGAAAATAAGACACTTCTCAGCAAAAAGATCAGAGCTATTTATATGTGGTATCACAAACCAGTTGTTAACGAAGAGCTGCTCCAGAGCTTGCCTAACCTGAGGATAGTTGCAAGTTCTGGAGTGGGAATAGATCACTTGGACCTGAAACTCCTCGCCAGCTATGGTGTGAAACTGTCCAACACTCCATTTGTTGTTTCCACTGACACTGCAGACCTGGGGATGGCTTTGATGCTGGCATCTTCCAGGAGACTTGTGGAAGGTAATAACTGAAATGGTTTTAGTCTTTTTATAGAAAAGTGACTTCAAAACATGCAGAAAGCATGTGCTGTTCAAAGGTAAGCTTAGAAGTAGAAATATGGAAAAAAAAGGACAAGGAAAAAGTTTCATCTCTTGTTGACAATAACTTGCATACCATTTCCGAAAAGGCATATTAGCAAAGTAGATGTGTTCCTTCTTCAGACAGCCCTAAATTCAGGCCTGTTCTCCCTCAGCCCCCAGCCCCCCTTCATTGTATTTGTTCACTGCAGCCTTGTTTTTCAAGTTATAATAAAAGGGGATTAGAAGGAGATGTTTTCAAGGAGGCTTGAAACCTGTCTTCGTCAAGCTGCCATGTATCTGAGTCATTATGAACAGGCTGTTCAGAAATCTGTCTGTTTCTTTTCCCTGCCAACCCTGGTGCATCTGCAAGGTAGCTGGGAACTGCATGGCCTTCCTGAAAGTCTTGATGATACCACAACTGATCCATTGGTTCCACCATTCAGTATTTACAATGTTGGTGACATCCATGGCACTGCCACTTTCACGACCCCTGCTGATGAAATGCCATGAGTAAGAAGCTGAGGTGCATTTCAGTGTTGCAGTAATCTGTACAGAGTGCAGAGAGAGATGATGGGCAAGTGTGTGATGTACATCCAAAGGAGGTTGCTGCTTTGGCTTTAACTCCCTTGCCTGCCAAAGAGAGGCTGGATATGTTACTACCCTAAGCAGGAAATCAGTGTCAGCAGTCATGTGTGCAATGCAGCATTATTCACTTCTTGTCCAGAAATATTATGACATGCTGCTGCTCCTGTGCTTTTGCCTTGTGCTGCAACGAAAAGTGAGGAAAAAAAGTAACCAGATGCCGGAGCATCCTTTAAATGACATTTCCTTCTTTTCCTCCCCCAAGGCTATGAGATGGCAATCTCCCCCAACACAGAGTATTTCCCTGTTGACTGGCTGGGGGATGAGGTTTCCGGAGCGACCCTGGGGATCGTGGGAATGGGCGTCATTGGTTACAAAGTAGCTGAAAGAGCCAAAGCCTTTGAAATGAAGATTTTGTACCACAACAGGAGTCAGAGGTAAAGCTGGTTGCAGCTCAGTGGCAACTATTTTGCTACTGCTTTTCAACGTTTTTTGTACCTTTTACTGTGCTTTCATTTTTCATTGTGCTCTTTAAGTGGCAAAGGACACACACTTGTTTCACGATTGTCATTAATTTCTCCATGTATAGAGAAACAAAGTTAGCAAGGAATGGGAGAGATACATCTCACTGGTCCCCCTGTGAGTTGGAGCTCCCTGGTCCTTCCTGCCATGGTGGTGGCATTGCAGTAAACTGAGGAAAGGAGAAAACTGTCTGGGAGGACATACCTCCCATGAATTAGGTGAGGCAGGGATTCAGGCAGAGACACCTCATCCTTCCAGAGCCAGCTGACAATAAAGAGCCAGACTTGCCAGTCTGTTTGCTGTCTTCTAGATGAGGTCTACGTGCCCTCTCCCTGTGCTCCTATAAGGCCCATCCCATCCTATTCTTTTGTGGGAATCTGTTGAGACCTGGGCAGTACATGCCCCAGCCTTGTCCTGATAGAGATCAAATACACCAGCAGGTCCTGCAGCTGTGGTTTCAGTGAATCAGCAGTAATGCACAGAGCAATCAGGCTGTTGCTGACACAGATTTCTGAAGATTTAACTTGTGCTCTGTGTTGTGGGTTTCCTCAGTAATTTTCACAAAAGTTACTTTTCCCAGGGAAGGCAATTCATGTCAAACATCAGTCTTGCTGTTGGGTTGGAAAAGAATCCCAAGAATCCTTGTCACAACCGGAAGCTATGATACAAATGCATTTATTTTATCATTCATTCAGTGCACTTACATGACACTCATTTCTTACTTTCCATCTGAACAGGTATAATATTGCACATCTGTGTACTATTTACTTGGTATTGTGAGAAAGGGCTTAACATTCATTGTTGTTTACTGAGTTTCAGTAAGATAACCAGCCAACTGCTCTGCACAATAGACTGAAGAAAACAATTAAGAAACCTCTTCTCTAATGGTGATTTGATCTGTTTCTTGTTTTTTGCTCCTGGAGTTTAATTTTGGCTTTTTTCCCTCAGAAAAAAGGAAGATGAAAGTGCTGTTGGAGCTGTTTACTGTAAGAAGATAGATGATTTGCTCCAGCAGTCAGATTTTGTGTTGCTGGCTGTGAACCTAACTCCACAGACACACAAACTGATTGGGAAGAGAGAGCTAGAGCTGATGAAACCCACTGCTACTCTCATTAATATCAGCAGAGGTGAGGTGCAGAATAAATAAAACTGCATTAAGGTTTCCTGGCATGATAAATCCTGGGAAAAGCCAACTCTAATATATAGTCTGTCACTGAAATGTTCCGTAAATTCTCTGATTATTAGACTATTTAGCTGCCCTTAGTCATACTTCAGTAAAACATTTGAGTGTTCCCATAATAACAAACAAGTATGTCTCTGAAATGTTTGTGAGCTTGGGGTGTTAGAAGCTGGTGTATACATATATAACCTCCTACTTAAGCTTTTTATTTATTTAATCCAGCATTGTTGCTAACATACATTAGGGTGGCACAGCCTGCAATGAAGCCTGGTTACTTTGTTTTATGCTGCTAATTCCTGACTGTCCAATCCTGATGCTCCTACCCACTGGTACCAGTGGTGCCACCACTCCACCACACTCTGCTGGTGCTGTTTGCCTGACCACTGTGCCCCAAAGGATGGTGAGAGAACAGTATGGAATATGAAAATAAACATCCTTTTCACTGTAATCCAGGTCTGGTAGTGGATCAGGATGCTTTGGTGGAAGCCCTTCAAAAGAAAATTATTAAGGCAGCTGCTCTGGATGTGACATATCCTGAGCCTTTGCCAAGGTAAGACATGTATTTCAGTTATGTGTGAGGTTCAAACTGAGTAAAATTTTGTGAGCATGTGAGAAGCTGCATAATTTTGTTAGTAGGAGTACATGATGTATGTGCACTAGTCCTGCTGAAACCATGTCCCCAGTCCTTCTGTCCCAGCCAAACAAAATTCACACTGACTCATTTAGAGGATTTGTTGCATAAAACCCCACCAACCTAGACAGCACTTTGAACTGCTCTGAGTATGCCTGTGTCATGCAATTGAGGTTTTTTTAATTTCTAATTATTATTTTAAATAGTTCCCTGGCTGCCTGCAGGTGATGAAATAGATAATGAACATGCTGCGAGTGACTAGCTCAACATTTCTTTTGCTTTCCCAGGGATCACCCTTTGTTAAAGCTGAAGAATGTCATAATAACTCCTCACATTGGAAGTGCCACCAAGAAGACACGCCGCATTATGATGGAGGAAATGACAGAAAGCATAGAGGCAGCCCTTGCGGGTCTTCCTGTCCCTCATGAAGTGTCGCTGTAGGGAGGCTTGTGCTTAGTGTTAATGCCATCAGTTGTTATCCTGGTGTGCCAAGACAGTAATATGATCACTTTTCATGTAATTATCCCGTGAGTGTTACACAGATAAAATATACAATGTTTAATTTGTTTAAATAACCAGCAGTAGTTCTATGTGGAAAACCTGCAGTATTTTGCCTTGACCTTCAGAGAAAAACCCCAGGGCCCAGAGTCGTGCATGTGTCATTTATTCTGCCCACATCCCCTTACAATTGCCCGTCGATGCAACACCAAATTAAAATGATGCGTGGAAATGACCCCACAACTAGGTAGTTGTAGAGAAAGTAGGTTTATTCAGTATGCTGGGTGCATGGGGGATTGGTCCACCAAAGACATGCACACCCATCTGTGCTCACAGGCTTGCTTAAATGCAGGTACAATATGCATATTCATTAATTCCTTATACATATACATTATTTTATTAGAATGGGCAGGCTTATTCTAATCAGTTCCGAGAAATAATTTCCATTTTCTGTGCCCTGCGCTCCTCCCATCTGANGATATATAAATATATACCTGACAGGGGAGACACCGTGATCAGACAGGTGGTTGTCCCAGGGCAAGGCTCATCCCTTGGACCCCTGGTGTAGTTTTATTTTTTTTCACCGTGCCTGGAGGTATTTAAGGAGAGACTGGATGTGGCTCTCAGTGCCATGGCCTAGTTGACAAGGTGTTCCTGGGTCACAGGCTGGACTCGATGACCCCAGAGGCCTTTTCCGACCCAGCTCACTCTGTGAAATCGCGTCTCGGGGGAACCCCTCAGCAGCGACCCTGACCCCTGGGTGCACTTTGGCCNTCAGCAGCGCCCCTGCCCCCTGGGTGCACTTTGGCCCCGCAGATGCCGAGCTCGTGTCCAGCTCTGCCGGCGGGGCCCGTCCCTGACCGTGGGCGAGACCCCCCTGCCCGGACCGGGTTCGCCGGTGCGCCACGGCCCATCTGCCTCGCTCCCTCCTTCCTTCCCTCCTTCTCTCCTTCCCTGCCTCCTTCCCGGCCTCCCTCCTTCCGTCCCTC
>WBMV01007400.1:831256-862478 GCA_013396655.1 Campylorhamphus procurvoides
GGGAGCGGGAGCCGCGCAGGGCCGGGCCGGGCCGGGCCGAGTCGTCAGACCGAGTCGGGCAGTGCCGTACCAGGCCGTGCTGTGCCGGGCCGTACCAGGCCGAGCCCGGCCGTGCTGTGCGGGCCGTGCCGTACCAGGCCGTGCCGCCGGAGCCGGGGCAGCATGTGGGCTGCCCGGGGGGCGGTGGCGGCCGTGCCGCGGTGGAGCCGGGCCTCGCTGCACAGCTCGGGCGCCCTGCGCGCCTCCCGGAGCCTGCTGCTGCGGAAGATGCTCCGCAAGAACAAGTGCGTGGGGCCCGCGGGTGCGGGAGCGGCCGGGGGGCGGGTGCCGCGGTGCCGGGCCGGGTTACCGCTGGAGGGGGGCCCGGGGAGGCCGGGGCAGCCGGGGCTGGGTGGGCAGCAGCACCAGGGCAGGGGCCGCACCGCCAGCGCTGTGCTCATTGCGGGGCCCTCGCCACGAGAGGGACACTGAGGGGCTGGAGCGGGTCCGGGTGAGGGCAGTGGAGCCGGCGAAGGGTCCGGAGCACAAGTCTGATGAGGAGCGGCTGAGCGAGCCTGGGGAAAAGGGGGCTCAGGGGAGACCTCATTGCTCTCCACAACTACCTGAACGGAGGTGTAACCTGGTGGGGTCGGCCTCTTCTCTCGCATTACAAGCCACAGGATAAGAGGAAATGGCCAAAAGTAGTACTGAGGGAGGTTTAGATTGGGTATTAGTAAAAATTTCTTCACCAAAAGGGAAGAAAGGCCTAGCAATGGGACAGGCACACCAGGGAAGCGGTGGAATCCCCATCCCTGGAAATGTTCAGAGAACGTGTGGATGTGGTGCTTGGAGGCGTGGTTTGGTGGTGGACCAAGCAGTGCTGGGTTAATGATGGGACTCGATGATCTTAATGGTATTTTCCAATCTTAATTGTTCTCTAAAGAAACCTTATAGTTGTTCTTTCGCCCTCCTCCCCCTGCTGCCTATGTGCAACTTCAGCTGTGGATGAAGTTGTGTTGCTCCTGCATCCCAGCTGTGGGGAAATCTCGTGTACATGAAAACCTGGGTGATGTTGTGTGCCTACAGGCAGGTGGCATTTTAATTACACAGGGAATCTGTTGTTTCTCTGATCTGCTGAAAGATACAGCTGATTTCCTTTCCTTTTTCCAAAAGAAAGAAGCTTTGGTATGACAGCCCTACCCTGGGGTCCAAAATGGTAAGTGCAAGCTCCTAAGGCATTGTGTTCTAGGAGCAAAAAACTTGTGCTTCTGCCATTGATTCTAACCTTGGGAAAAGCGTATTCTGATGGAGAAATAGCAGAATTTTGTGAGCAGATACTGGGACTCCAGTCTCACTGTGACATGCCAAAATTGCCGTCCAGAGAAGCCATTTGGCTCCCCATGGCTGTTTCCTCTTCTGTACTGATCTTTCATCCACACCAGCATCAATGCTCTCTTGCACACTCTTGAGTGCATAGCAGAGAACTGATCCAGATTGAAACTTCTACAAGCTTAGTGAAAAAAAAATGTTTGTTTTTCAAACAGAAAATTCTTTCCAGTCAATATGTGCTGTATTTTAGAAAACAGATTTATTGAGCTGTATAACTTGCTACAAAATAGTAAAGAAACTTAAGAAACTTCTATTGTAAGACACAAAGGTCAAATATTTGGTGAACAGAAATATTTATTAAAACACTTGATACATGGGACCTTTATAAAGTCATCAGAGCTGCAATAATGACATCTTAAGAGTATACTTAGTAGAGTGCACAAAACTTTTTATAGTGGACTAATACAAGTGAGTAACTACTGATTAATGTGTTGTTTGGTGTTTTTTTAAGATGTATAAACCAAACAAGTTGGACACCTTAATGAACAATGAGCAGACAAAAACTCGGAAGGAAGATAACATACGCTGCAGAGTCTTGAATGGTCTTATTCATAAAGCTATGTCACAGATGGTGACTACCTGTGAAGTCAGTCAAGAATTTTATGATCTCAAGCTGGAAATCTGCAAGGCAAGTGCCAAAGCTACATCTTGTGTTGAGCCACTCTGACTACACTACACTCTGACTACACCGTGAGGTCAGCATAGTGTGCCAGAGAGGCTCCGCTGGGTGTTGTGGTGTGTGCAGGGGGAGTTTTACTGCATTGCTTCCGATGTGGCAGAGTACAGCAAGATTCAAGCTCTGGAGTACACACCAGGAGACTTTGCCACTGTTGTACCTGGCTTAGTAGACCTTTGCCACTCCAGTGCAAATGCAGCTTAGGCCAACTAAATGGTGATTCTCCTGGTATGACTTTTTCTGTTACTCACCCATAAAATCTTTGCCTTGCCCTTTCATAAGGAGGAGTCTGGTTTTACTGACATAAGTGTATCTTTCCAGGAGTCTTTTCTTCTTGCAGCTATGTGAGGTTGTTACTATCTCCTGCGTCACTCACCAGCAACATTAGAGGCAGAAGACCTAAGTGAGGGATGAGCTTAGTTAAAAAAAAAGTCAAGAAAATGTCATTGTCAAGGAAGATTCAAGAAAGAATCGGGATTTGTACCTAATTGTAGCTAATAGTGTAATTTGTGGGTTTGAAAGCGATGTTAAAGCTCTGATTCAGGAACTAAATCAGTCTTTACATTCTTGTTTGTTATCTGTAGTTTTTATCTTCCATGTTTGCTGTGCTGTAAAGAATAGACTATACCAGTTTTTGGCTTAAAGGCTTGATGGACTTAGCTTTGATATTAGAAGCGTGGAAAAAAAAATGCACATCATAGCGCATCTATGACAAAAGGTTTGTCATTTATGACTGAAATAGATGTTTCTGTGAGCTGAATTCATTATGTCTTCAGGCAAGTGATTAAAATTACACAGGCAAAATGAGTCTTTTGGCTCTATATGTGCTGTATCCTTCATATAATGTTTCTATCTCTTTATGGCTTAGAGGGTTGCTTGTCTAACTTGGATTGCATGTCTGCATGTAAAAACAGTGGCTGGTATGGGCAAGCCAAAGCACTTTCAGGAAGCATTGCTGTAAATTAAACGAGTTATGACATGAGAGAGGGAAAGAATCAGCCTTCTTCCAAATATAGTACAGATTTTATAACTGCTTAGTGTTTGTGCTATGCTGAGAAATGGTGGGGACTAATCAGTCCTCATTTACTCTTGAGCTGGTTCTGGTGTGATATCACTAGTTCTGTTATCAGAAGAAATTTTCTACTAAGACTTTCAGCAATCCATCAGAAACTTCATTGTGCATGAACTGTGTGTATGTCTGTGTATAATTTTAAAGACATATTTGGCTTTTTATAGGTGTCCCTGTCATCAAACTTTTCAGCGTGTCGTGTGTACTGGAATCCTGCTGCAACTATGGAGAAAGAAAGTTGTGTGGAAGGTGTTCTGCAGAAGAGTGCTCCACGTATACGGTACTGCTGTGGGATAAACAGGCCACTTCATAAATTCATAGCCACGGATTAGTACCATTTCTTAACTATTTCTGACAGCTACATCTGACCTTTTTGGATGCTTTAGGTATTTAGACTCTTGGAGTCAGAGCATCACCTGTGATGAGCCTCACAGGAAAGGGTGGCTGTGTCAGATCAGCCATGTATTCTCTTGCTGGAGCACAGCTGGCTTATTTGGCTTCTGTGCTTTCCCAGGGCTGGAGTGCGATGAGCAGAATGCAAGAGGGGTGTGGATGATGTTTCACTTCAGTGAACAAGAGGTGGTGAGCTGGACATGCTGTTTGCAGCAGTAGGCCAGAATGGGATGCTGCACATAGGACTGGCAATTACAAGTATCTACTTGAAGATTCGTTGGGCAATTCTGATCACTAGGGATAATTTGGACCTCCACAAGGAATTACTGATATTACAGAAGTTCTTCACAATATGGGTTAAAAAAAATTGTTTGGGGATGCTACCGTGTGTAGTGATGCTTTTACCCATTTTTCAGTACAGGTTACAGTGAGTTTTCAGGTTATCATTGAGATTTTTGTCTCTCCCTCTTTTCTTGATATCCAGCCAGTCCATTGGAAGTTCAGGACTTTACTCCACGTGGAAGGGACATAGGAGTGTACTTGTAAAGCGTTTCCTTTACCCCTGTTTCCCTAAGTTGTGTAATTCCTGCTCTAGCACAATGCTTTCTTCTACTCGCAACAGCTTCCACTCTTTGAGAAGGGTTGATGGCTGGGAAGAAGGCAGGGGAGCCCTGTCAGTGCTTTCTGCAGCTAGCATGTAGGACTTGTTGTCTTACCCTGCTCTAAGGACTCTATCCCCTACTGCTCTCACCCCTGCGGTGGGGATAAGCATACCAAATGAAGAGGGGGAAAGACCTGTGCATATAGATAGAGAAAAATCTAATATCATTAATCCTCAGTGGGAAAGTTGGGATTCTGCAGTGATGTATTGCTTAGCACTAACCTGAATAGTTACCTATCAGACTGTAAGTTTTTCAAGCCATATCTTAAGTGTGCAGTACTGCTAGAATTAATCTAACACATTTTACACTTTACTTGTCCTGGAGATGCTATACTGGTACTCATACTGGTGAATGCTGTATTTTTGCCAGGTACCTTCTGAAGAGTCAGCAGATTCTAGGAAATGTACCACCAATAGTATTTGTAAAAGACAAAGAAGCTGCAGCTGTAAAAGAGGTAATTCTAATCTTTGACTCAGCATACAAATAACAGTGACTTAGCAGAGAGCTGATCATTTGGTTGCTCTACCAATCTGTATATCAAAATCAGTCTTTATACCCTTTCCTCTTCAAGTTCCAAAGCAAACAATCTGGGGTAAGATTCATGCTTATATGCAATGTAAAAGATTTGTAGGTTGTATCATTAGGCCAATAAAGAAATTCTAAAACAATTACCATTTTAAGGAATAGTATAGGGTTTCTGGGTGTACATGATAATAGAAATGAGGTTGGAGAAGCTGTCTTCCACATTTTAAATGTTACTTGTTTTTAAAATTTCATTGAATCTAACCAGTGACTTGGGTTTTTTTGTCTTGTGGTTTGGGTTTTTTTCCCCCAGTCTTTTTCCATCTGTGAATGGTTAAAATATTTTAGGGAAGAGCAGATCCTTCCATAGAGGATGTAAGCTTACTCATCCTACATTTTTTTCTTAACTTTTAAAATTATCTTTACTATTTCACATTTTCTGTCAAGGTGTCATAGTTTTACATAGTTGAAATATTGCTAGAATAATAATATTTCCTAGAAATTTGCTGTCATTAGGACCGTGGAGTGAGATCTCTTAAATAGGGAGATTTCCAGAAGAGAAACATGACATCAGCAAGTAGAATTTAATGAAAAACATCTCCTCAAGCTGTTGATACGGATAGAAGTTGAAAAGAACATGTTCACATTTCTGTGCCCTGAAGTGCCTTATTCTTAGATGTGTAACTATTGCAACCAATTAATTATTGTTAGTGACTTATGGGCTCCTGCAGTGTTTGTGAGCAGGGCTAGAAAGGGTAACAAGAACTTCAGACTCTAGAAGTGCACTGACCTGCTTGAACTTTCTGTGGTCAGAAAAATTCTGAGTTTCACAGAAGACAAGTGAAATCCTTTCTTATATCACTTCTATCAGGGAATAACACTGGAAAACACTTAGATGGATCATCTTCCACTTTGCAGTTCTTCAGAGTTATGTTAGCCACAGATTGAAGTAATAGGGCTTGAAGTAACATAGTTGAACCTGATTTTAAAGTATTGAAAGTCAAGGGAAGACGATCCAATTAAACTCCTAGAATAATATGTTGAATTAGAAGAGAATTAATGTAAAGAAATTTGCAAGCAAAATTTCAAATGAGAGCAAATTTTCACAATTATGTACACTGTAAGCACTGAATATACTAGATTTGTAGGATTTACTGATTAGGTGTCATGTTAAAAGGGTGTTGGGAGCTCCATAGTTACCAGTAATAGAAATGCAAACTTGCAAAGAGGGGAAAGAGGTGAAAAAAAATCTCAGTGTAAGGATATGAAAAAGGATTTGCAAGACTGAAGTAAGAACAAATAAACCAAAAACTATACATCACAAAATTTCTAGCTGATTGTTTATAATGTACAAAGCAAAAAACTTTGTAGGAAACTGAGGGTCCATTGCACTATTTGATACAAACTTCCCAGGCAAGAAGAGTAAGCAGTTCCATGGAAATGGTGGAAATGGATATTTTGAAATGGTTTTGCTAAATATTCCAAACATGTAGAAAATACTTGCTGTTAGGTACTTATCTGTTTCTTTTGTAGGTGTGAACAAAGTAGATTTAATACAGGACCTTAAATATGTGTTACTTTCATGTGTTTACAGGTCGAGGACTTATTGGCAGTTGCTGATTTTGGACCTCCAGAAGAAGAAGAAGAAATACCTCAAAATGATTCAAGGTGGGGCTTTTTGAATCAGAGTTGTACAAGTGCCCATTTTCATCTCTGTTGGCCAACTTTAATTGAGTATCATTTGGCATGACAGAAAGTAGACATGTATGTTTTTGTTATCTCAAAGTTCAGCAAATGATGTTATGAGGAAATAGCAAGCAGAAGAGAGTGTCTTGTTTGGAAGACCTTACCAAAAAAGTATCTCATCTTTTAAAGAGATGAGATTTTTTTTACTATTTTTTTTGTTAATGTAGGAGGCTACAGAGTATCTTAGGACAAAACTAGTATGTAATCATCCTAGAAATTAAATGTAGAGGACAGCATTTTATTTTTTGTCTTAAGCTTTCTTTCCCTAAGTTGCACCCATTTTATTAAAATTAAAGGAAAATATTTCTTACTATGTATGTTCTGATTTACTTCCATATGTATTGTAGGCACATTTTCATAGTCTTTGTTGTTGGTTCTTGTGCACAGGTACCTCTCTGCAGACTACAACTTAGCAAATGTGGGAAGGGAAGGTCTACTAAGGGAAGGTGTGTTAAGCTGTGGAGAATTACTTAATTGTCACTTGTAACTGAATTGTCACATGTAGTATTTTTTCAGAGGCATCTGAGGCATCAGATTTTTTACTTGCAGATCCAGTGCTTTTTCTGGTATTAATATCTTAATTTTTATGAGGGAAATACGTGTAGAACTTCTAAGATTCCAAGATTTTATATGTTTATTATAATAAAATTTTTAGAAATGCTTTTCAGCAATAGTATTTGTTTCTTGCTGTTAATTTTTTCATGAGGATGAAAGCTCTGCATTTACCAGTACTTCTCCACTTCGCCACTTTTTTCTGGTATAGTTTGGTTTGTTATACATTAGTTACAAATTCACTGACAAATCTCCCTAAGTTAATTTAGCATTCTTCTGTGAGGTTTTTTTTTTTCTATTGAGAGATAGTGCTAATCAGTTTATTGGAATAGTGATTTTGTGGATGCTCTCAAAGCCAGTGGCCTTTGCCCTTGTGTGCTGCAGTTTGTTGGTAAAAACGCCTTCTGTGCCTCAGCCCCTCACAGGACAGTTCATCAGGTGCAAATCAGAAATAGCTTCCCATGGGAAATCATTGCTGTGACAGATTTCCCACAGGGCACCTAATATCTTCCTCTGTGTCTTGTGGAAATACTGAAGTCCAGCATAAGGTGTCATTCATGCATCAGTCTGATGTGTTTCAGGCACAGGCTGCTCCTTCTCACTTCTTGGAATAGCTGGGAGAAGTCTTAAGTTCCTTCAGGCTCCCAGGTCCAGTGTTCATTTGTGTACACCTTTTTCAAGAGACAAGGAGTTTCATCTGGAATGTAGTTGCTTTAGTGGCTTTCTCCTATTAAATCTGTTGACAGCCTGACAGGCTTATACACAGACTGTCCTTGGACACATAGTACAGTGGTGTCTTCCTTCTTAACATGGGGAGCACAGTGATGAATATAGGGAACTAATAAAGTCAAACAGAAAATTCCAGTTTATTTCTGTGTTATTCAAGTTGTCAAAATTAGCATTACCCCTTGAAATATATGCAGGGAAAAAAACCCTCCAATATTTGTTTTCTTTTCCACAGTAAACTGTTCTCTTCAGCAACTCAATCTTCAGATCCACCCATGCGGTCTAATCTGTTTGGTATTGATCATGAACTGCTGAATAAACAGATAATGGACTATAAAAGACTGAAAGTGTCAAGACATACAGAAAGCATTCCCTGGACAGAAGAGCAGGAGCAGCACCTTTCTAAGTTTCAGAAGAAAATGAAAAAGAGAAAACCAAAGAATCTTGATGATGATGTTACACCACAGAAATACTTACTGGACAGATATGAAGCTGATTACTGGGATAATAACACTGAATCAATCTCAGACTATGAGTTGGAGGATGAATTAGAGGAAGAGGTAAATGAATTGGAGATGGATGATGGCAAACCTTTAAGTCAGCCTACTGATAAACTGAAATGAAGTGAAAAAGCTACTGCCTTCAAAATCCAGGCTGCCAATAGCAAAAAAACCAAGACTGCCATAGATACTGAAGATTCATTTTGTACAGCCTGTTTGCCACTTTCTTGTGCAAACTAATAGATTTGCCACGTGTTGGAAGGTTTGCTAGCACAAAGTATGTAAGAAAACAAAAATGCCATTTGTGACACTGTTAAGCAGCTTTCAAGCTGCTGCAGTTGTGGAACTTTGAAACAGAGAGCAGTTTTGTAATAACAAAGTACACCACTTGCAGCACTGAGTTAAAACTCGCAGTTGTGCTGATTAATTGCAATAAAATGTCTATTTTTTTTGAGTGACTTGGATAAAAATTATCACAAAGTGATGGTGTGATTCTGAGTTCAGAAAGGAAGAGGGAAGCAAAATAACGACAGTGGTGTTCAGTCTTTAGCACACAAAGACCACAACAGGATATGCTCTAGAGGACCCAGTCTAATTTCTACAAGAGGGCGAAGCTTATTGAAATTATGGCCAATAAATTTAGAACCCTGCAAGAAAATAAATTTAGAAAATTACAGTAGTGCAAGGGAAACTGCAGCCAGAAGGCAATGGACAACTGCTTGTCAATTGGGTAAAATCAGGCAAAGCATTGACTGTGACTTAAAAAATGTAACAACTTGAAAAGTAGAGAAAAAGCAGCAGGGAAGAATGCCTCAGTAACTGTTTGAGATTTGAAAATGAATAGGGATTTATATAAAAAGTGAGAATAAAACTCTGACTCCATGTAAAAAATAATAGCATGAGTGTGTAAATTCAGAAGGGCACAAGCTTCAAAGAAATTACAGTAAACAAGGCAGTTAAAAGGAATTCTACCAGAAATACAGAGAATTTAATTCCTTTAATTAATGGGGAAGTAAAGAAAGACAACATAGAGGAGAGGCTGTAGTACAATATAGTAGAATCATAGAATGGCTTAGGTTGGAAGGGACCTTAAGGCTCGTCTAGTTCCAACCCCTGTCATGGGCAAGGACACCTTCCACTAGACCAAATTTCTCAGAGTCCCATCCAACTTGGCCTTGAACACTGCCAGGGTTGGGGCATCTTCTGGGCAACCTGTGCCAGTGCCTTGCCACCCTGACCATGACCAATTTCTTCCTCATATCTAACCTAAATTTATTTCCATTTAAAACTGTTATGCTTTGTCCTATCACTACATTTAAAGAGCAGTGCAGTCGTGACTCACAGTCAATGTGGGTTCATACAGAAGAAGTCCTATTTAATATAGTATCCTTTTTCAGTAAGGTCATCTACCTCATGGATAAAGGGAATGTGGTGGATGTAGTTTTTCTGGGTCTTTTTAAGGCTTTTGGTATTGTGCCTCACAGAATACTTTGGGACAAGTTGTCAAACTGTGGGATGGGCAGGTTCATGGTGTCCTGGATGAAGAACTGGCTGAAGGGCAGAGCGCAAGGGTTGCAGTGAACGGAGCTGCTTCTGGCTGGTGAACAGTCACTAATGTTGTTCCTCAGGGATCAGTTCTAGGTGCAGTTCTGTTCAGTGTATCTATCAGTGATTTGGATGCAAGAGCTGAAAGCACCATTAGGAAGTTTGCTAATGATAGCAAACTGATCCAGATAGATTGGAGCATTGAGCAAACATCAGCGGCATGAAATTGAACAAGAATAAATGCCAAATTCTGCATCTATGAAGGAGTAATGCCAGGCACAAGTCTAAACTGGGAGTGGGTTGGCTGGAGCGCAGCCCTGTGGAAAGGGCTCGGGTTGTTTGAGAGCAGGCTTGGTATCAGCAGTGAGTGCCCATGCAGCCCAGACAGCAAACTGTCCTGGGATGCAGCAAACACCTACTCACAAGAGGGGATTACCCTGCTGTATTTGGTGTTGGTGTGGCCTCACCTTGAGTATTGTGTGTGGTTCTGGGCCCCACAATTTCAGAAGGTTGTGAAAGTCCTTGAATGCACCCAGAGGAAGAAAATAAAGCTGGTGAAGGGGCCGGCAGGCATGTCCTGTGAGGAGTGCCTCAGGACACTGGGTTTTTCTTGCTTGGAGAGCAGATTGAAGGGCAGCCTCACTGCTCTCTACAGCTTTCTGAAGGAGGGGAAGGGTAAAAAGGTGCCTCTTATCCCCAGTACTCAGTGTCAGGTCATGTGGGAACAGCTCAAAGCTGTGTCCCTCAGAGGAGGTTCAGACTTGACATAAAGAAACAGAGAGAGTAGCGACAGGAATACAGGCCAAGCAGTCCCTGTTTCCTGTTGAAGAGTGAGAATGTGAAGAGTGAGGATTGGTACTGATCACACACAATAGAAGAAAGCAAAGAGGTGTGTGGTACCATGGGATATTATCCAAAACAGGACACATATCTATGACAACCACACTTAACTGCCTTACAAGATGTGTTTCTTGGCCAAGGATGCATGAAAAGAGCTCTTGTCCCTGCCCCACACTTGTATTGCACTCAGGGAGAGCTGAAAAATGGCACCTCCGGATGGGACAGCAAGCCTGGAGCCCTTCCAAGCAAGGAAGGAAGCCTTCCGAAGCCATTTGCCACTAGCAAGAACCCCTGGGGAAATGGAGCCAAGTGCAGCGCAGAGCTCGCTCCTGCTCCAGCTTTGCAGTGAGCAGGAGAGTCAGAGAGATACAGGCCAAAAGGGATGCCAGGGAATTGCAAGGGCAGCAGGCAAGAACTGAGCCTCAAGGGCCCACAGGACGCCTGGCAAGGGGCCATGCTCACTGCTGCAGAGGAAGGCAAAAAAGCCCGGAGACACTTGCTATCCCACCACAGGGCAATGAAAAGCCTTCTTCTCCCCAGCTGCAGGGCACAAGAGGCCACCTTCATTGTGCTTGAACAACCTGGCCAAGACAGACCAGAGAGCCCTGACCAGCAGTCATGATTGATGCTGCAGGGGAAGGCAAAAAGCCCCCAGGGACCAGTCCCAATTTGCCCTGGAGGAAAATTTCTTCCTGATCACAGTGCTGGCTGGCCACTGGTAACCCCCTGAGCATGTGAGCAAGCCCGACCTCTTCATTGCACAGACTGGTCACATCTCTCAGGAGATGCCCAAGGCCTATTCTCCCTCAACCTGGAGCCATCGTTACACTTTTGGCTTGAAAGCCAAAATGTAACCAGAGCCATAGGCTGGGATGGTTGGTCCCAAGAGACCACCATGGAAATAATGCAGGCTTTGAAAAACAAGGGAGAGGAGGTGACACTGGTGTGGTGGGAAGGCCGGTTATTTTCAGACCTAGAACATTTGGATGCATATCCAAAGCACAAGCCAGATGAATTTCCAAACTATGAAATAGCCCATTGTTGCTGTCACCCTCACATTCCCCTTCCCCACTGAAACTAAGCTGCCCAGTTGGCTGTGTTTATACAGATACAAAATGTGCTCCAGCCAGAGGGTAAAACTTTCAGAGATCATTGGTGACTTTAATCTTTCTGAGAGTTATTTGTCTACCTCCATTCATGTGGAAATGTTCAGAACCTATCCAAAAGCCAGGTAAATCTCTTATTCCTTTAGGATTTAGTATTTTGAATCTTGAAAGAGAAAGGAATGTACTATTCTTGCAATTTTCTACACTGGAGCCAAAATTAGTATGTACATTCAGACTATGTAAATAAGGGCATTTCTACTGCAGATGTTCATCTGATTGTGGAGGTACCTGAGGTAAAAGACAGGGTTTTGGTTCCTTCTACATGAACTTTGCAGAGACATAGCGAGCATGCATGATTTCCTCACCATTCCTTCCCAATGCACCAAGGGACATTTGCTACCACACTGTTGATGGTGAGATCTTCCTTTCAGAAAGAAGTACTGAATTGGTTTATGTTCTTGACCACCATTTTCCTTATACTTCAGCAGCTCTTTTCCATCTTTGAACGTCATCCTTGCTACCTTTCTTGAAAGTGTTGGCAGCCCTTTCAGCTTTTGTCTTGCTCCTCCTAGTCATCTTCTACAGACCCTCCACGCCCTTGCTCAACTGCTTTAGTTTTGTTTGCCTTCACTCCAGATGGAATTTCTCTTTCTTGAACCTGAGGAATGAGAAATATCCGCAGTGGTACAACTTCCTTTCCTGCAGGAATATCTTGCCTGACACATGAGAAGACCTTTGCCTGTACTGCACTGGTGGCTCATAGTCACCCTGTGTTGTGTTAAGAGTAAGGCAAATTTTTCTGTTGTGTTGAGAGTAGAGGAAATTTGGTAGAAAATAAACCCCCTTGCATTCCAGCTGGTCCTCAGATGTCAGAGGGAGTGGTGGCAGCTGGTCTTAAATTCTGAGAGTCAATTCAGCACTGTAATTAAGCAACAGAAATGCAGAGTCAATTCAGCCTTGTAGGTCTGGTTGCACTTGGTGAGAACTATCATGATTACAGATGTACAAATAGTGCAATACACTGTAAGTCTGGTCATTTTCAACAGGAACTGTCATGGCCACATTCACTAATAGTGTAGTTTATTGAATCAATAAAAATGCAGGTTCTTATTGTGATGCGCGGAAATGACCCCACAACTAGGTAGTTGTAGAGAAGGTAGGTTTATTCAGCATGCTGGGTGCATGGGGGATTGGTCCACCAAAGACATGCACACCTGTCTGTGCTCACAGGCTTGCTTAAATGCAGGTACAATATGCATATTCGTTATTTCCTTATACATATACATTATTTTATTAGAATGGGCAGGCTTATTCTAATCAGTTCCAAAAAATAATTTCCATTTTCTCTGCCCTGCGCTCCTCCCATTTGAGTTTGCACACTGGTTTCCATTTTTCCTGGGCCGGGGTCTTCGGGGGTTTTGGGGATGAAGATCGTGGGTCTTCCTCGCTGTGCACTTTTCACCTTGGCTCAAAAAGTAGCTCAAACCAGTTTTGTTGGCAACTCAAACTGGTCTAATGAGCAAACTTCTATAGTTATCTTATTTTCTTGACATGTTTCCTGATTTATCTTCAGTTGCATATGGTGTCCATTCTAATTTAGACACCTCAAGGCCGAGTACTGATACTTTTATGTTTGTAGCTAATTAGGGCCTCAGCCATGCAGTCTATCTTTGCAAACTTCAGCAAAAGCCCCCACAATCATTTCTGTTAACCCTTTCAGTGTTAGCTCCTTATTGATATCTTATATCAGTCCCCTCTAAGTGTTAGTTCCCTAAATCAATTGTATTGCCAGCGATAAGTACACTGTCTGCAGAAACATGCATAAATATGGAAAATATGAGTGATACTACCAGCTACAAATATATTAAATTTCAAGGTAACTATATAGCGCTAAAAAGATATCCACAAATGCAAGCTAGCTTTCTGAATTTCCTAAGGAAACACTTGGTTTAGCCAAGTGTTCATGTCTTATACAAAGGGCATCCCTAAAGGTGGGGCAAAGATGGTCAGTCACCAACTGATACCAAAACCCTGTGATGTTATCTTTCCTAATTTACCCACTTTAAAAAGTTATTTTTATGCTGGTTTTTTTATGTTTGGGTGGAGCTTGAGTGACTCTTGTCATACATACCTTTGTTACTGTTTCGGGTAGTGTTTTCTCTCTTTGATTTTAAAGATAAATATAGGGTGCAGGCTCAGTGAGGGGTGGTTGTACCTTGGAGGCAGGTAGCTGTTGGGCTGGAGGTGTGTTGTGGTATTATCATGAGCAAAGTTCATCCACAGCACATGATTTTACCATAAAATTAAGCAACTGCTCGTTCAGCAACCAATACATTTCTGGTGTGGCAGATGCTATGCAGTTTATCAGCTCCAGGGTACCATTAAGTTCCCATATGTGCAGTGATTTACAACAGAGCCTGTCTGTGGTGCCTCCACTCTGTTCCACCCTCTGTTCTATTTCTCCCAAGGTCAGCACACCAAGCTTCCCCAGTGCTGCCAACATCTAAGGTTGCAGGCTATGTTGCTCAGGGAACAGATTCCTTACATTCCATGAGCATTCCACTCTGGAAGTTTCCTTTCCATTACAACTTCTCTCAGGATGTGGATATAACTTTGGTCTCAATAATTTTCCCACAGTAATTCTAGTAATAACTCCACACCCTGTGCCCTATTCATCCATCCAGGGACATTTGCCTCCTCCAGTATTTCCAGGCTGGAGCAGGAACCCATGGTGCTCCACCTGATGTTGTTCTACCTATTTCTACAGTGCAGTCCTTCATGCAGAGTTCTTGATGTAGGGTATGACTCTTCTGTCAGAGCTCCAGCTGGCCCACAGAAATAAAGGGTGAGATACAGCTTTTTATGCTTCATGGATGCCATAAAATCCAAAATATGATATGGACAAGGAAACCTGCATTTCTTGAACAATGGTTTTCTGCAATCTAAACTCAAATGACCTGACCGTGAACTTCATTCATACACTTGATGACATCAAAGCCTGAAATGTGGAGCCTGAGAGATGTGTAATGAGGCTTCCACCCATCAGTAGCCCACTGGAGTCCAGTTCCACACTGTGATGACCAGCAGATCCAGCCCTCTGCCAGCTGGGTGAGCAATGGTGTGGGTGGCCTTCCAATAGGAAGCTGAGGTGTCAGTCAAGTCACTTTAGAATTGGAGATCTCCTCCTAGAAAAGGAAATAAGTACAGCTGGAATCAACTGAACTTCCACTTTAGATGTTACCTTGGAGAAAGTGCCAGTCACTGAGAAAGCTCCAGGAGATGAAACGCTGGTGGGTCAGTGTGATACAGTTTGTGGCACTGCTCTCTGTGGGGCTAAGCTTTACTGTCCAGATCTGTGAATACAGGTCACTAAGTTTTTAAATAAGTTCTGCCAGTATTCAGTGAGGAGGAAGGTTGTTCTGATTACACTGCTGTGAGTAAGGAGCTGGCTGGCCAGATGGCTATCCAACACCAAAAGGCCATTGCCTCTTTTAAGAGTACCTACACACCTATAAGATAGATGCTAAAGAGGACTGAGGGTTTTGCTTTTTACCCACCTGAAACCAACTGATATTGTCAATATGATAAAATTACAGATTATATTATTCATACATAAAAGAGCTTAATTCTTTTTTTTTTTGGTGGATGAATGAAACAGTAAAACACTCTCTTCTAGCACACAGTTGGTAATTAGTTTGCAAAACTGATGAAATGAGTGCAGAAAGATACCACTGTATGTCTGTTCACTTAAAGTATCTCAAGATTTTTATGCCAGCTGCATGTGAAGATGGGCCAGGCATGTGCCTGGATGTGACTCTGGCAGATCAGCAAGCAGAGCAAGTCTAGAGACAAACTCCCTTGCCAGCAGTGCCCCCTGTCCAAAGGGCTGTTAGGGTTTTTGAAGAGCAAGGATTTCAAATGGCACAGAATTTGTAAGCCATAACCTATGTTTGGAGTTACACCTTCAGTTGCAGACAGGTCGCCAGTGCATTTTCAGACCTTTCCTTGTTGCAAAGGGCCCCACAAGGCAAATGCTGCAGCAGCACATCCTGAAATAAGTCATTGTAGCTGTACCAACTGTGTTCCCATCCTGCAGGGTAACACAGTGCAGGGAATGCAATCCTGAAAATTGGGCCCCACAGTTTCAAAAGGGTGTGAAGTTCCTTGACTCCATCCTGAAGAAGGCACCAAAGGTGGGGAAAGGGCTGGAAGGCATGTCCTGTGAGGAGTGCTCAGGGCACTGGGCTTTTCTTCTTTGGAGAAAAGAAGGCTGAGGGGTGACATCATTGCTCTCTGCAGCTTCTGAAGGAGGTGAAGCCGAGAGGGTGGTGCTGTTCTCCTCCCTCTGGTAATCACTGACAGGATGCATGGGAATCTGCATCCCTCGGGCGAGATTTGGACTTGACATGAGGAAATATTTCTTTACCAAGAGGGTGGTCAAACAGGCTTCCTGGAGAGGTGATTGATGCCTTAAGTCTGTCAGTGTTGAAGAGACATTTCAACAACATCATTAATAACATGCTTTTTAGTTTGGTCAGCCCTGAAACAGTCAGGAAGTTGGACTCGATGATCATCGTAGGTCCCTTCCAATCCAACTATTCTGTTTCTACTCTATTCCATTCCATCCCATTGTATTCTATGGGCCTTGATATTTCTCTTACTTATAAGCCCTCTTTATATTGAAAGGGGAATACAGAGTTCATTAATAGAGAGAAAGGCTTTAATGAATGAGTTTACCTTATGAAGAAGTCCATCAATACAACTATTTGGTCTTTGAAGTCTTCCATTAAAAAAAATTCAACACTGTAACTTCCCAAGACCATTAACCTGTTGCTGATAGTTATACTCTGAGAATGGTGGCTGGTCAGCTCAAAGTGAGAATTGCATTAATCTGCAGAATTCATATGTTGTGTCCTATTCTTAAAATTAATTACTTTTAGTGCTACCTCACTTCTGTCTGATGAGCTACAGGTAACACTGCTAGTGCTCTCCACTGACCTCAGTTAAGTAGTTTTAAAGCAGAACAAAAATGATGTAACTGAGGTTTGCTGAGCTAACAAGCTTGGGTGACTCGGAGGATTGTGAATCCAAGTTACATAAATTCAGGACTTGTGCATGGACTTGTCCTCTCCTAACTCTTTTTGGTTTATTTGTTTGGTTTTTTAGATAGGTGATGATCCAGTAAAGATATTCCACCAGTTGTTTCTTCCCAGGAACACTAGTGACAGCTATGTTTGTACAGTCATGTGTTTAGAAAGGGCTCTACAACAACTTTGCACAAATTACCTCTGTTCTCAAATGGCCATCCCTACAGCTCTCCTCAAATCTTCACACACAGAGAAAAACACAAATAACTTTTAAATTAATGCCATAGGTCCTTGCACTCTTTTGTGATTATCTCATTTATGCAGTTTTTCCATCTATGTAATGTCTGGGGTGGAAAGAGTGACAGCACTTCACAGAAAATGAACACATTATTTACGTGAATTTGCTCCCCTTACCCCTAGCATATCCCTGATATCTGCCATGGCTTGCATTGTGACTGTAGCATCCAACAACACAAAAACCATAGAAAAGTGCTTTGCAGCTTTTTAGTACACCTATAAATGCTTGCTGACCATGTAAAAATCCTGCAGTGTTGCACTCTGTAGATGTATCTAGAATTTCATAGCAGCAGAATTAGAAAACTGATCCATTCCTTGCTTTTCTTTCTCCTATTCTACTGCTACTTGCACCCCTACCCCTTTCAGTCTGTCTGTATCCAAAATGATTAAAGTAGGAACTAATCACAAAAATAACATCCACAAAAGAAACCTGACTCCTTGCTGTTTGAAAGGGAATAAAATAAAAGGAGTGAAAACATGACAGCCAACTGTATTCTGGGCTGCACCAAAAGCAGCGTGGCCAGCAGGTAAAGGGAGGTGATTCTGCCCCTCTGCTCTGCCCTTGTGAGATCCCACCTGGAGTGCTGCGTCCAGATCTGAGCTCCCCAGCACAGGAAAGACATGGGCCTGTTGGAGCAAGGCTGGAGGAGGGACACCAAGATGATCAGAGGGCTGGAGCACCACTCCTGTGAGGAAAGGCTGGGAGAGTTGTTCAGCACAGAGAAAAGAAGGCTCTGGGCAGACTTTATAGAAGCCTTGCAATAACTGAAACACAAGAAAGATACAGAGGGACTTTTACAAGGGCGTGTAGTGATGGGACAAGGATGGTTGACTTCAAACTGACAGAGAGTAGGTTTAGATTAGATAGTAGGAAGAAATTCTTTACTGTGGAGGTGGTAAGGCACTAGAACAGATTTCCCAGGGAAGTTGTGGATGACCCATTCCTGCAAATGGTGGTTATGCATGGAATCAAAGTGCAACTCAAGGCCTGAAGAGTGTCCAAAATAAAATAAAAACAAATTAGTAGCAAAAGAACATGGATAATAAACTGCATAGTAATCAGGGAATTAAACTGAGGGCTTGAGGGAATAAGCTTAGAAGGTTGAGATTTTGTAACCTTTACAATGTGGCATTGATGGTTGATGGATACAGAGAATCCAAGAGGGTAAATTTAGATTAGACATTAGGAAAAAATTCTAAACTGTGAGAGTGGTGAGGCATTGGAACAGGCTGTCCAGGGAAGCTGTGGATGTTCCATCCCTGGTAGTGCTCAAGTCCAGGTTGGATGGGGCTTTGAGCAACCTGGGATACTGGAAGGTGTCCCTGCCCATGGCAATGGAGTTGGAACTAGATGATCTTTATAAAGTCCCTTTCAACCCAAACCATTCTATGATTCTATCTATCTATCTATCTATCTATCTATCTATCTATCTATCTATCTATCTATCTATCTATCTATCTATCTAATGTTGAGTGCATGCACTTTGGAACTGATTATTAATATCACTCTAAAAATCTGATTCGAGACAGGATAAAAAATGTTGAACCACTTATTTACACTGTCACAAAATATCTGACTAGCAGGGCAAATATAAAAGCTCCTCTTGGCTCAGCAGATGATTAGAGATACTTATCAGTCAATAGCAATAGACACCTTTGTGTTATCTAGAAAACAACTTATTTTTCTGCACCCTTTCCTATGTAGCTTTCTGACTGCTGTACCAGTTCTATTCCACAAGACAATGAATAGTTATTCAAGCACAGAAAGTTGTGGGCAAACATTATCTGTCAGATTCATCAGGATTTTTGTTTAGGAAAAGGTGTTGGAAAGGGAGACAGGCAAACTACAACAGCGCTTAAAAAGCTGAAAAGTAAAGCTATTATCTATTTCTTTTTAAAAGATCTGGGCATTTTTAAATATGGCTTCTAAGTAATTAAAATATCAAAAAGTTAACTTCTCCATCTTAATACACAGTACTTTTTTATGGGGGACAGTAGACCTCAGTGAAGACAGTCTAGCTGCCTAACTGGTTATTGCTGCTGAAAGGTTCTAGCAGAAATGATTATTTCTGTACAGGCTTAAAGCTGATTAAACCATCCAGATGTGTGCTTGACTGGACACACATTTGCACTGGACTGTTCTCTGAACTGGTTTGTGCTAGCAGGGACAAATATGAAACACCAACACATTGTCCAGCTATAGACAGCCTGCTGGTTTCATGACCCAGCTGACAATGTAAGAAAGATTTTAGATCAATAATGACATTTTGCCTACTGAACTAATTGTGGTAAAAACCTGAGTAACCTAAGAATATGGTTTTCTGTTCATAGATTTGGCATTCTTCATTATGAAGAACTTCTGATGTTTAGTCCAACGATGCGACTCTGTCACAAACAACAAACGGCCCTCCAAAATTTGCTTATTTCCCCCAGTGATCCCCTGCAGCCAGGAAACACCTGGTACCCGTGGTAGTTCCTCCACAGAGCACGCTTCCCTTCCAGCTCTACATGCTACTGTGTGGAAGAACACCCTTTCATGGGCTGGATGGCTGGGGGAAGCACTTCAGTGGTTGTGTGTCACAATTCCAGGGATTGGCATCACAGAAGAACTGAGCTCTGTAACTCCACCCATTCCCTGAAATCACCCTTCACTTTTAAGGTTAAGGTATATGTGAAGAGAGCAGAATCCTCGAAAAATATTCATACAAACACAGGAGATGCAGAATCTATTGAAAATTGCAAACAATTGAAACAAATGAAAGGAGAGCTTTGCCATTCCTGTTTCCTCCTTCAGCACTGAAGCTTCCTCCCATTTTGAAGGTGCTGAGCTGCTTGCTGCTCCCAGCCTCCTGAGGGACAAGCAAGTCAGCAATTCTGCACTCCTGCATTACCCTTCATGAGAAATTATCTGGAACTAGGGATTGTCACTACTTTTTTTCCTCTAGTAATGATTATGGCTATTTAGATTCCTATCTTTTGCAATCATCTGAAGAATTCTTTAATGCTTCCATTAAATAAAAAGATTTTTTGAGCTTTGTCCTAAATAATGAATGACTGTCTGTTCCCACTGTAGAAGCACTTTACATACCACAAACCTAAGTTTTCTCATAAATGACCAGATAACACCTGGCTGTCTCCCGAGCACTTTGTTAGCCCACCATGGGGCAGAATTTCTTGAGAATTTTTAAACTTGTGTTTTATATGACCACTGTATTACATGCAACCATATCTTTCAGCACCATGTCTCTGTTTAGTCACACATCACGTTTCTGGCTTGTGTTGAAGATGAGACACAAAGGTGGTGATAAGAGTGCAGGTGGCTGAGAAATACTGTGACATTTCGAAGTGTGTAAGAGAGGCCACACTAAGTGCAGTGATTCTGTCTACCAGCAGAACAGCCTTCTGTAAATCAAAGAAAGGTTTGTCACATAGTAGAGTTGCCTGCTCATGAACATTGATCACATCTGGATTCACTTTTGAGGAGTCTGGTTCTTTCTGGTGTTTTTTTTTTATTCTGGACCTCAATGTTTGAAATTCCACTCTGAAAGGGAGTGTCTTGTTTTCAGGAGGACACAGACAGAAAGTGCTGACTGCAATACCAATTGGTGAATGAATGCAAAAGGCAGAATGAGAAATTAACCTTCATTTGTGCTCTGGTCCCTTCTTACCCAACACACAAGCAGGTCAGCACCTGAAGTAAGGAACAAGACAGAGCTCATGCTACTGGAGTCAGTTATGGGGGAAGGTGATACAGGGGAGACTATAGGGTCAGGGACATTAAAAGTGTGTGAGTGCTTGTGTGCGTAACAGAGAAGCAGCAGTGGTACAACAGAAGATGTAGGAAGCAGGAAAACGGAGGTGAGTGGGAAGGACTTGGAGGCACTGGTCCAGACCATGCTCATACCTGTATTGACTTGCCACAGGCTCACTCAGGGAATAGGGCTATGGGGCTGTCCTCCCTTGCTTGTGGTTGTGTGAAGTGTGTTTATCAAATTATACCTTTTACGTTATGTATGTGGTTCTGGGGATAAACAAGCTCACCCTGGTGAACTTCACTGGATCCCATGCAGAGCAAAAGAACATTATCTTCTCAATGGGTTAAGTGATGCCTGTAGCTTAATTGACCTCTAGAGAAACTGCTGACTGACTACATATAATGTCCAGATAGCCATTAACCACTTTTAACCATGCCAAAGGGAAACAAGCATTTCCAAAGAGGTGAGAACTCTCAGCTTATGTCAGGGAGAAGTACTATAAGCATTAATATTACCTCCCAAACATTATTGTATCTCAGTAATCTCCGAGAGAAGAAAAATATGTGCCCAGACCCTGTGGGTTTAAAAAATAGCCTGTTTTGTCAATGGAGGAGGGGAAATACAAGAGGATTCAGTCACAGACCATATGGATTATGTAAGAGATTGGTCCCTGGTGTTGTCAGCTGCCTAGAAGTAAAAAAAGAGAGAGAACTTTCAAATTTCTTCTGAGTGGAAGCAGATAAAATGAGGGTTTCTTTAGTTACAGCAATTTTAAGATTTGTGATGGTGTTGCTTTTCTTAGGTCTTGCAAATAAATCCTGTGTTTGTTTTAACTGTCTTGAGATAAGGGTGATTTGAAATTGGTACCTTGAGAGCCCAGTCCCTTCAGGAAATGACAAGCCTTTCCACTGGGAAGCTGAACCATGATGCAGAGCACTGTACCTGAGAGACTGACATGTGGGTCTCTGCCTGAGCTGGATGAGTCAATCTGGGAGCAGATGCTTCAGAGGTCTGAGTGACAAAAAGAGGTCTAAAACTGACCACCTTGGTAGTCAGGAGTTAGGAAAGCTGTCATGTTAAGGGATATAGGAGCACTACCTGAATACCACTCTTTCCAGGCCCAGCAGGTACCTTCAGAACATGCCTGTTTTCTTCTGTTGTTGGAGATACTAGAAGTTAGAGAAGGTACCTAACCTCTGGTAGATGTGTCTGCTTGTTCAGAAGCTCTGCTACAAAGGATGGCAGCAGTGGAAAACAAGACTCCTGCCTTGAGCTCAGTTCACATATTTCCCCCCTTACAGATCCTGATGAGGAGATGCCTGTCACAATGAAGCTGTCTGAGCTGAGGGTCAGAGCACAGCCAGAGCAGGGAAGCTCCACAGAGCAAGGGGAGACAGTGAGACAGGCAGGCAGGGCTCCCCAACAAGACATGAGCTCACAGCACTTGAGCAGGATGAGCAGAGCAGGGCTCATGATGGTAACCACAGGCAGCTGTGTTCCAGAGGTCGCCAGGCAGATCCACAGGGATGAGGCAGGTCTGAGGTCAAGCCAGAGGAGTAGGTCAGCAAGGCAGAAGTATATCTACAGCCTAGTGGAGATGAAGACCTGAGCTTGAAGGCTTGTCCCAGCTCTCCTATCAGTTGAACCCCAAGTACTCACCTGGGCTGTGAGAGCTGGGCTTGGGTGCAGGCAGACAGAACCCTCAGGGGAAGGTGGGGAGAGCTTCAGAGTCTGTTGGAACATTCAGGGCCCTGACACAAGAGATTTTTTTCTGTTTTTCAATCCCTTTTAGCTCTAACCACCACTACCTCTTTTTCATTTAACAGTAAACATTTAGGAAGCCCATCAGAGGCAAGAGGGCTGGTAGTATTGTCCTAAAAGTGGGATTAGTCACCTGGTGTGCAATAAGTCAATCACACACACAGAGCCAAGGCATTTGTTTATTTTATATTTGTACAAAGATGGGTGTCAGGTAGTAAATCCACAAATCTAGCACACAGATTCTCAAAACTATGTGTACATTTAAGCAAACAAAGAAATCATGGTTCATTAGTTACAAGTTTCTAATTCCCTTATTCATTAGTGTTCTACCTTCTATTGGTTATATGATTCTCTCACTTCTCATGCTAATTAGTCCATATGCTCAGTCTTTCTCTTCTTTTGAGTTGGTGGATTTCTCGAGTCAATGGTCCATGAGTTGTCAGTCGTGATGTCCCCCTGCCTGAATTACCTGTTTCCTGACTGGCTCGGTGTGCAAGATGCAGAGTGAGCTCCGGGCAGTAGGAGACTCAACAGGAAGACCTGAAACTATGCAATAAAAGCCCAGGTGGTCCTTTGTTCAGGGTCCTCCCTTTGAAGCTACCAGGCTTGTTTCATTGATAAGCCATGAACCTGTTTCACAACCCCATTCTCATTCTCTGAAATGCTCTGGAGAAATTGTTAACTATTTCTGATTCTTGAGATGTCAGTAGGACTCTCACTACAGAAAATACTGCGGTATGAATGTGGAGCTTACTTGGCACTAGAAAACCCAAAGATAAGTGTTGTTTAACCCCAATTGGCAACTTAATACTACACAGCCTCCTACTCACTCCCCCTCACCTCCTACACTGGCAGGGTGGGAAGGAGAAATGGAAAAAAAGGTAAGACCTATGGCTAGAGATAAAAAGTGTTTAATAACTGAAATAAAGTAACATGTAATAATAATGATGTTTATGACGATGATGTGGATGATGACGAAAAGGGACTAAATAAAAAGAGAGAGAAATAAAGCTCAAGTGTCCTGGTTTTGGCTGAGGTAGAGTTAATTTTCCTCATCGTAGCTGGTATGGGGCTGTGTTTTGGATTATGCTGAACACAATGTTGATAATATATAGAGATGTTTTAGTTATTGCTGAGCAGTGTTTACACAGAGCTGAGGTCTCTTCTGCTCTTCCTAATGCCCTGCCAGTGAGGAGGCTGGGGCTGCACAAGAGGTTGGGAGTCGACATAGCCAGGAGAGCTGACCCTAAATGACCACAGGGATATTCCATACAATGTGGCATCATCCTCAGCGTATAAGGCTGGGGGAGGAAGGGGGAACATTTGGAGTGATGGCATTTGTCTTCCCAGGGTCTGTGTGATGGAGCCCTTCTGTCCTGGGGATGGCTGAACACCTGCCTGCCCGTGGGAACTGGTGAATGAATTTCTTGGTTTACTTTGTTTGTGTGTGAGGCTTTAGATTTACTCATTGAACTGTCTTCATCTCAACCCACAAGTTTTCTCTTTTTCACTCTTCTGGTTCTCTTCCCCACTCCTGTGTGGGGGAGTGAGTAAGCAGCTGCATGTTTTTAGATTACCAGCTGTGCTTAAACTGAGACAAGAGATGCACACCACTTTGCCAGATGCCCAGCCCACTTCTCAGCAGCAACCAGCCCCTCCCAACCAACTGCCCCAGTTTATATGCTGGGTATGATATTCTATGTTATGGGATATTCCTTTGGCCAGTTCACATCAGTTGTCCCGGCCATGCTCCCCACCAGCTTCTTGTGCAGCTCCTCACTGGCAGAACACAGGAAACTGAAAAGCCCTTGGCTCTGGGTGAGCACTGCTGAGCAACAATTAAACCATCAGCGTGTTATCAGCAGTAGCCTCACACTGAATCTGAAACACAGCATTGCACCAGCTACTGGGAAGAAAATTAACTCTATCCCAGCTGAAACCAGGACAAAGAGCAAGGTGTTCTGCAAGCCTCAGATGTGGGGAAAGCCATGAGGGATGCTTTTACCTTACGAAAAACACTGAAACCCAACGACAAAATACTGCCGATAAGAAAGCTGTACCTCATTAGTCCACCTGTTCTCAAAAGTAAATCCTCCTGTTTTAAGTATGGTTCATGTTCATCTAGGATTTTTCTCATCTAGGGTATTGGTACCCCTTTTTCTGAATTGGGAACCAGGGAGAGCAGTCCTTTAGCCCAGATATCCTCAACATGATCTTCTCTGACACTGATTATCTCAGTGATGGTTGTTCCAGTAACTGTGCCAAACACTTTGGAACTGGCAGTTTCAGTGCCTCCTTGAAAACAGGATTTTGAAAGTTGGATTAAGCTTAGAAAAAGATCCAGAGTCTTTGAATTAGATGTGAAACGTAGCTCCTTCAAGGAGAATCCCCTAGGCAGCCAGATAGGATGAGAACTCCAGAGAACTGTGAGGAGGCTGAACAAATGATATGTCTGGAGGACTTTCATATTAGTAGCGTCAAACACATACCTGGTATTAAGAACAGGATCAGAACTAGGCTCCTGACAATCACCCCTAAGTGCTGTGCTTTGAAGTAACACGGGCTTCCTAATCATCACCATGCTGCTCCTCCTTTGTGGAACTGAATCTGTTCAGCTGTATTAAGCCAAATTTCACAACAATATCACATTTTTTCCACTTTTCTTCATCAGTTTTTTATTGGCTGTGAATTTGCTACTGTCTTCAACCTTTACAATTTCCCTGAGATTCCAGCTGTCTTCATCTGGACCTCTCTAGCCAAACCACAGTATGTGGCAAACTATCAGGGTAAGAAAACATGAAGACCCTAATCTTCATAAAGCAGTCTTAGAATATCATCTAATCAGCCTCTTCATCAATGTTCTTTTCAAGCAACATTTAGGATTTGAAGAAATTGCATGCACCTAAATAATTCAGAATTTGCTTTGATACATTGACAGAATCACTCAATTCTTTTTCCAATGCACATATTTTCATCCAAGACCAGTCACCAAAAAGTTATCTCCTTGCTGTATGACCAGCTGATGTGTACTTCTCACACTCAACATAAACTTAATCTCTCACAAAATATAAGGTAAACGTTTCTGTCTGCTTTAAGAATATGTCAAGATAAGCCATCAGAAGAGTTGTATAATGGAATAATCTCTTAAACTTTTTAGATTTGTGACTTGGATTTATATGTCAGCTTTGGAAGAAGTATGACAACTACTTATCCACTTGCCCAGCTGAAGCATCAAATTTTCAAGAGCAAGTCTGCTGGTCATCAGTGGCCAACATTAGTTAAGATGCATAAACAGAATGCAGTGATTCTGCAGTAAGTGACCTTTATTTCTGGGCTTTTGCTTTAGTTTAGTTCCCCCCCCCCCAGCAATATTTCAGTAAACCTCTGAATTCACACAAGATAAGGCATTGTTCAGGGTGTTACATAGCTAAAGCACTCTAATTTTAAATTTAAATGTCTGTTCTTTTATGCAAAGGGCTAAGGATTTTGAACCCTAGAAATATTCAAATGGGATAATTATGTTTTTGAAAAGGAATGTAGAACTTTTTGAGAAAGACCATGAACACCATAGTTAATGAAATTGTTAATTATTTTGGACTTAAAGCTATTACTCCTCAAATCATTGGGAAAATTCCTTTATATGTGGATAGCACAAGATCAAACATTTAAATATTCACTTAATTATTTCAAGTATGTGTGCAGCATACTAACTGGAAAAATGAAGCTGTAATCTATTTCAAAGAACTTCTCAAGCATTGGGGATGGACTGCCCAAAATCAGCCTTTTTTTGAATAAGCTTAAATATATTGATTTTACACCTGGCCAATGACTGTGGAACATTATCTGTTTGGTTAGGTAATTTTTTTTTTTTAAAAGCTCCACTTAGTGTTAAATCTAGTGACAACAAGCTGCTAATTATTCCCTTAACGATTATCCTGCAGCTCTGTTAAACATCGATTATTTTGTGTTTTATCTTATCTCTCATCAAATGACTAGCACAAGAAGCTGAGCCAATATTGGGTACCCTTCCCGTAATGTTGCCTGTCCTTAAAGACTATACCCTTAAGTACTATGGCTATATGAATAAATATACGCACAAATGACATTTATTCCAAGAATCTGCTAAACAATATTTCTGAATAAAAAAAAATTATATGTAATATGTACGTAATTCAGAATGAAGCTATATGATCCTGGTTTATAGCTCTCTCAGAATATCTGCTTGATGGAAACACTGTCTTTAGGAGAACACAGGAGAGAGGCTGAGCAACTGAATGGAATCTGCATGTATAAATACTTGTTTATCACATATATTGTATGTGACATCAAGAACTAAAGGAAAGTTATTTGCGGATGAAATAAAGAGAAAACACAGGTGAGAAAAAAAACTAGCTTATTCTTTTCATATTTTCTCCAGTTTAATAAAGTTCAAAATAATGTAGTAATGCTGAAGTTCTAGTGGATTTAATTAGCCTTTTCAGCCATACGGTGTGGACCAAATGTGTACTCCTAACTCCAGTTATCTACCTTTGGTGTTGGTAGACAAACACCCCTGCACTTCCAAAACAACCTAGGGCAAATTTGAAGGGATGTTTGACATTAAAAAGGCAATGACTGACAACAACTGATACTATAACTGGGTTTTAATTCCTCTTCTAAGACTGGGAAACATCTGAAAAAGAAAATATCAGAATTGTATGTGCAAATTGCTGGCAAAAGCAGTGGTGATTGGTTTTTTTCTTACCTTTTCTTCTTTGCATGTCCAGTCTGCAGAATTATGACAAGTAGACTGAACTGTGTTTCCCAACGGAATTCTTAGAATATTTGCACGTCCCGAGGAACTGATTTTCTGCGTTAGTGTACAAATTTCTTGATTTTTTTTTTTTTTTACCAGAGATATTTAATATTTCTAGACATACTCTTTTCAAGTTTGGCTAAAGTGCTTTTAATGAAACTGAAAATTTGCCCTTGATATTTGAAATCAAGAAATACCTGAAATTGATTTGAATAATTTTGAGTGTGAATTAGGTTCAGAGATCCTAATCAGTGGATGGACTTGGAAAGATTCCTCATTCTTTTCTAGTTGCTTTTACTTCTTAGCTTGTCTGAATTATTAATTCCTTTCTACCACATAACTTGGATTTTTAAAAGCCATCTTTCTTACAGCCAAATAATCACATAGCTTAACAGTAATTTTAAATCCATTTTCTTTGGTAAGCAAAACCAACTTGATAAACATTTTTTGTTTGGTAAAGAAAGTGATCTTGCTTCAGCCAGAATCACAAATATCTGTGATAAATTTTTTTCTCTGGAAATCTTTAAATTTTGCTCATATAAAAATATTCATTTAGAACTAATACAAACTATTTAGGGAAAAAATAGAAAAGACAAGTTAGTTTGGCCTAGATATTTCATTCTGACATATGACATGATCTATTGGTTCTGTTAATATTACCTAATGAATACTGAGGCTAGAAACTGACACAAATTTAAATTACCATTATTAATGTGTCTAATTTCAGCAAAGAAATGAGCAACCATTGTGCACTTTCCAAATGAGAGTTCGGGTTTTCAGGAGTTCTCAAAAGAAAGTCTTGTACCATCTATCAATGATGGTGTCTCATAGGAGAGAGCGAAATCATCAAGCTGTGATTAACAGTTTTATTACACTACATAAGAGAATAGGCACTCTGGAATGATCTTCTCTATCCATTTTTATTTGTACAGTGGCACACCATTTTTGAACTCAGTCATCCTTCTAATTCCTCCAGCACTGATTGGCAATGTGCTTTAAGCTGTAGAAACAACCAGTCTTTCTGAATATGGGTACTTTTTTGCATTACTTCTGCTTGCCTGGCATTGTGCTTTGCCTTTTCTTTGTGCTTTGTTTCTTGGCTTCCTTTTCTTCTTTAATGATAAAAACTTGCTTGAATAGCTATTGCATTCAGTAAGAGGTTTTCTAGACTTCTGTGGAATTAGAGAAGGTCTCCTGTGGGGAGCAAAAAAGTGGGATTGCAAAGGGAGGCCTGGCACATGGTTTCTTTGGATACTCTTTCCAGGTCTTATGCTTCTCCAGAATCATGGCAACAACAACATAAGCAATGAAACACCTTTTCCTGGCGAAATAAGCATACGGACTACACAAAGGGAGACCTTGTAATCTTTAAACATCTAGTACAGGCCAATGAGCATATTCATCATGCAGTCTTACAGATGAACACTGAGGCTGGAATGTGCTGCAGAATCTTCAAAAGCAAGAGGAATCTTGCTGACATTACACTAATAGAAGTTGTTGTAAAAATGTACTGAAGAATTGAAGAGAAACACATTGGCAGCAAACCCCTTAAAGAAGACAGAGTTCCCCTCCATCCTCTTGCACTTTCTTAGCAGAGTCATCTAGGTCAGTACTGGTTTGGGATCTTACTCCAGGACCTGGAAGGCAGCTATAGAAGCTAATTATCCTGACTTCTATAGGCTCTGGGCAGCCCCTTCTGCCAACCCAGCTGTTGGCTGTACACCTGCAGGCAGGTGCTCTTTGCTCCTGCTGTTCTGCTTGGAGAGAGCTAATGGAAGGACCTGAAGGTGTGAATTTTGCCCACAGGAAGAAGAGAGGGCTGAGGTGCTCATAAGTCACTGTGAGCTGCCAAAGAACTCCCTTGCTGTTGCCACTTCCTCCAGACCTGAACTGCCCAACAGTATAAGCAAAAATGTTACTCAATATATTTCTGTTAAATGTTACTTATTATCTAAACAGATAGTTAACTCCCATGTGACAGCAAAGCTACATGTAATTGAAACAATTACCAAATTTCTTGATGTCTCCTAGCTGGAGAAGTACTCATCTTCAAATACATTTCCATGTCCATGACAAAGGTTAACAAAATTTTGGCCACTACTATAAAAAACCCCAGAGTACTTCTCTGCCCCTGTGAATCTTTCATTTGTATTAGTTTTTGAGGAGGTACCAGTTAGTCTGTTGCTATGGCCTTCATAGCTTTGACATGAGCTGGCCAACACACTGACCTGCATGTGAACTGTGTCTGTCCTTGAACAGGCAGAGATCACCAGTATCGAGGCCATGCTGCTGAGAACGCAGCTGCCCTGGGCAGGGCACGTCTCCAGGATGGAGGATCACCGCCTCCCTAAGACTGTGCTCTGTGGGGAACTTGCCACCGGCTGCTGTGAGAGGAGCCCCAGAGGGGAGATAGAAGGACTCCCTGAAACAATACCTCAGCCTTGGCCATGTGATCACCATCAGTGGTCCACTCTGGCCTCCAGCTGGGAGAAATGGAGACACACCATCCATAACGCTGCAGCTTCCTTTGAGAACATATACAGAATCAGTCTTGAGGAGAAAAGGCAATGTAGGAAGAACCGTGCCGCATCAATACCACCCTTGGAGACTTTCTGCTGCGCCTATTGCAATTGGACTTGCCTATCTTGCATCAGCCTTTTTAGCCATCAGCGTGTTTGCAGCATGCCTGGGTAGAGCCCTTCCCAAATCTTTGTTTGTGAAGCCGAGCCATGAGCTGTGTGTAGGCAAACAGTGAAATGGTATGGCTGCCAAGGCCCATGGCAAACTTCCCCTTGGCTTCCATGGATAAGCACTTCATTGGCATGGCGGACGCTCAGGGAGACCCTAGTGTAAGTAATTAGCTTGTGAACCCTTTGGAAGTGGCCTGACCAAAGCCAGGACAACCTTGTGGGGAAGGCCGAGCGCTGTCCCAGGAAGACGGCAGGGAAGCAGGGAGCAGGTCCCAGTGTGCCGAGGATGGGACCCAGCATGGCTCAGTGCACATCCTGCCATGACCTGCCTGCTCCGACCACGAGGCCACACCAGGTGCCTGAGCGATGGAGAGCCACCCGCGCTGCTGATGTGGCTTGTCTTGGCCCTCGTGGAATGGCTGCTACCCGCCAGCAGGGGCTGGCTCTGCTTCCATTTCACAGAGTCACAGAATGAGCTGGGTTGGAAGAGACCTCCGAGATCATCCAGTCCAACCCTTGACCTGACACCCCTGTGATTAACAGACCATGGCACTAAGCGCCAAACCCATCTGCCATCATGGACAGAGTAAGAACCGCGTTAGCCGATCCACAGGGAGCCGTCTGCTAGACACAACTCCAGGGACGGACTTGCAGAGATGCGTCTTCCACTGAACCTTGGCACCCTCCATGTGCCATGGGTGTGGCCTGGCTGTGCTCCTGGTCAGTGCCACCCCCAGTACCACCCCCAGTGTCACCAGCATTGCCACCCCCAGTACCACCCCCAGTGCCACCCGCAGCCCCGCCCAGGCCCCACCATGTGCCCCAGCCCCGCCCTGGCGCCTCGGCAGCCAATGGGAGCCAGGGTGGGGAGGTGTGAGCCCCCCCCTTCAGGATCCTCCGCCAATGAGGAGCCTGGCAGTCATGCCTCACATCACCCCATTGGCCCATGGCATCGGTGTATGCAAATAAGGCCACACCCCTCACCCGGGGGGCGGGGCTGGGCAGTCACGTGGCAACCTCACACCACCAGCACGCTGTTCCCGGGCTCCGCCCACTGCGCGGTGACGTCACGGCTCTCGCGAGAGTGCTCAGTGCTGCCCCTGGCGGGCATAGGTGAACCTGGCGCTCGGCC
>WBMV01007400.1:862563-947133 GCA_013396655.1 Campylorhamphus procurvoides
GGGGCGCGGCGGGGAGCGCCCCGGGGTGCGCGGTCGGCAAGGCGGGCGCTGCGAACGCGGAGCGGCCTCACCGGGAGCGGCCGGACGGGACAGGATGCGACGGGTCCCTTCCCCTGCCCACAGAGCCCGCCGGGGTCCGGAGTGTCCCTGTCGGCCAAAGCGAGGCGTTTTGTCACCGGCAGAGCCCGGTGTGAGCAGCTGGTTAGCACCGCTCCTCTGGTCTGTTGCCTTATTCCAACCCGCGCTTCAGCGATAGGGTGTCCAAGGGACCGGCTGAATACGCTGTATCGAAGGCTGTGGACCAATAATTTTAATTACATTTAATGGTTGTTCTAATTTGAAGGAGTTTGTGGCAAAGTGTAGCGTGGATGGGAATGGCACGCGTGTGGAATCGGCGCTTCACCATCAGTGGCATCATTTAAAGGGATGCATAATCGCGTTGTGGTACCTCAGCAATGCATGCATTAAACAAAAATGTTTGTGAATAATGTAAACAAACATAGCCTGCACGATGCAAACCACGAAAATCATCTGAACGCCCCTGTGCTTGAGAGCAGCTACGGGGGAGTTCAGTTGTCCTGATTTGTAATCGGAATAAAAAGCATGTGTTTGACTCCTGCTGCAGTGGTTCATAAATTGCGCAGTGTCAAAATTGTGAACAACTCACAGCTGGTAAAGTTCTGATGTGTAGATTATTGGGAAAGAATTGGTTGTTGTCCTTAACAGTTTTCTGTCATCGAAAACGAGTGCTTGATCCCCTTAAAGGTGTCAAGACTTGAAATACTACTGAGGACTCACTCTTGGGATATCTAAACTATATTCTAGAAATCCTAGTGCTGCTTTTAACAAACTCTCCATGAAATTTTGATCAAGAAGAGTGGATTTCTTTAGTGCAATATTTAGACAAACTGGGTAAGAAATAAGGTATATTATGAGCTGTAAGGCCTGTCATTCCTATGGTTCATTTCATGAAAGCTTTGTAAAAAAACAACCTTCCCAAATTACAGCAGATCTGTAGAAGAAAGGAAGAGCACACACAGTTTTGTGACGCGTTATGTTTTTCCATTGGGAGCTCCTTGCTTTGGGTTAAAAATTATTGAACACTGGTAGAGCTCACTTGTGTTTGAACACTTCAGTCCTTCCACTGAAACCTGTTGCACAGTTGTGGTCTTTTTTTCAGTTCTGTCCCCTTGCTGAATTATTAATGTTTTGTATTGTCTGGGCTGTGGACTGTTTGGTGCATTTGTGAAGTCTTTGGGTCATACCAAGCTGACTAGTGCAGTACAAATGCAGTTGTACTTCTTCCTGGAATAGCTGGGTTTGGTGTGTGACTCTTCTGCTCACATACACATAGGGCTGATGAGTCCTGCAGGATTTGAGCGGGCTCTATGCACATGCTCAGGTCACCTAGCATGAACTTGGATCCTGCTGGATTGAAGTTCTGTCTAATGTCCAGAAGGGACTCTCAAGGGAGTCAAGGCATTGTGTGTGTGAGTGAGTGCTCTAGGAAGGCTCCATGAGTTTGGTTTTCTTCCATCTTCTTTTCTGACTAGTCTTGGATAACAGGGACTTGATTGTGTGTTAATGAACCATCACGAATAGTTATTTAAACTGCAGCAGCTAAAGTTAGTGATCTAAATTTGTTTCGATTTGACTTGTTAGGATATGATGCATGTTGATGTACTGTATCTTTATCTGTGTAATTACATCCCTTAGTGCTCTTGCTTGTGTTAGCAACTGTTGAATGATGGCTGTCTTTGTGTTGGGCTAGGTGACCTTTGTAACAGATGTGTGATTTATAGCCATGAAAGCAGCAAAATGATTGTGACTTTAAAAAGAGTTTTATGATTTCAGACCCCCAAAGATTTCTGATTTAGTTGCACAGCTAAAAGTTTTAATATTTTTTTAGCCTGAGAGTTCTCTCATGTTGCACTTGGATAGGAAGTGGAATTTAAGATGATAAAGAGGAATTACTCTGTTGACCAGAACTTCTCATAATAAGTTTTATTAAAATATATTTTAATTTATAACAAATTCAGTAATAAGCAAGGATAGTATCTGTTCTAATCAATTGACTGTTTTGCTTTCCAGGCATCAAATCTTCCAAAACTGTTAAAACTAGACCTAGAGTTGTTGATAGGAAGCTATAAGCTTTTCTTCCCTCTCCTTCCATAGGCTGGATAAGCTTTGATGGTGCCAACATACTCATAAATCTGGTTAGGTCTCTCTCAGAAGGCACAGATAAGAGTCCAGGAAGTGGAACCGACCATGTAATAATGTGGTTGAGCAGATAACCAGGTGTGACTTCTTGTGGGACTTGTAAGCTTATGAGAAACAAAACAAAAATTGAGGAGAATAAAACTCCACATGGCCAAGCTGAACTCATGTTTTTCTAGGGAGTTTCTCATTGCCTGTCCTCATTGCTCTCTGGCATCCAGTGTTCTTCTGCTTTAGATTCTTAGAAATAGGAGATCACATGCTCTCATTTACTTTCAGGAGTAAAGCAGTTTTTATTGTTTTCTCAGCTGATATTACCAACTACTACTGAGTTTACTGAAACGAAAATAATTCTTTATTGGTACTTTTCAATTCTGATAACTTCTGAAATACAAGCTGGTAAACAAACCTTTAAAAAAAAACCCAAACACCTTTAAAAACATTCCCACCCAAACCTATAAACCTTTATAAAGACTAAGGTCTTTATAAAAACCTCTCTCAGTTACTAATGGCAGTTACTAGATAAAACGTATAAAAACTAAGAATAATACAATGTCCAAGGTAGAAAATATGAAAGGATAAAATTCCATAAGCCTTTTATAGTTTTCCTCCCATAAGTGGTTCTGTGAGCAATGGACTAGTGAAGGCCAGCTTCCTAGAACACATCTGGAGGTCTGGCTTCTGTATGGATTATTTTGTGTCTATAAAGGGTTCTGTTGCAGCCATTTTCTTATGTATCTTCTAACAGTTTCTTTGTAGCTGCCTCTTTCCCGGTAAACTGTAGAAATGCCTGGTTATCTAGTTGCCTGGATTTTGCTGGAAGTATTTGCCTGCACATTGAAAGCACATTCGTACATCTTCTTATTCCAGCTCCATACCAACTCCACATCGAATTTGCTTGCAAATGCCTGCTTTCTGTGGAGCACAAACTAATGTGGTGCTGATTTGATGTAAAGAAAAAAGCTCTCACTGTGAGCACAGTCTCTCACTGGGAGAGGTTGCCAGAGAAGCTGTCAAACCTCTGTGGAGGTTTTTCAAGACTCGACTGGCCAAAACAAAGTGCCTTGCTTGCAATTAATGGCTGAGCCTGCTTGTAGGAGGCTGGACTCGGTGTCCTCCTGAGGTGCCTTCCAAGATGAATGAGTATTATTTTAAGGAGTAAAAGAAATAGGAATTTTTCATTTTTTGGTGACTTGTCACTTTGAAGAGGTGAAGTATTAGTAGTTTTTCTTGGCTTTTAATATGGAAAAATGGCAGTAGAAGATAGTTACCTGGCAAAGTAATGACTTTGACTACTCTGCAGACTGTTACCTTGTTGTTTAGGCTGGTCTTAAAATACTCTAGTACAACTGGAAGAGTTGTAAAGCTGAATGTATCTGGATGTTGTAATCTATGGTAACATGTAGAAATGAATGGATACTGTAGTGTTGCATAAAACTCGAGTTTGTTGTATCATTATGGAGGTGTTCTCTAAATGAACAACAAATGCAAGAATAGATTGATGGATAAAATGTCTGAGCAAGAGTTGAACAGATTTTTTACAACTGAATTTGAGACATCAACTGCTAAAATGATTCTTTTATTTTGTTATTAGCTTGCCTTGGTTCTGTTTTGAAATGGTACTGACTGAAAACTCTGGATTATCAGGTTTTTTGGGAACAACAGTTAAAAGCAGTTAAGGATAAATTTGTCTTTTAGGTAGGCAGCACAGTTAAAGGATCAAGACTCGGGCTAGAGTAAATGATTTAGTTTTAATGTAGTTCTTTCATGTTGAATTTGCTGGTTAAGAATGGGATGTGTACCGTCAAATGGTAGTTATGCATAGAAACAAAGTGCAACTCAAGGTTTGAAGCATATCTAAAATACAAGAAAAACAAACTAGTAGTAAAAGATTATGGGTAATAAACTGCATAGTAATCAGGGAATTAAATTGAGGGCTTGAGGGAATAAGCCTAGAAGGTTGAGATTTTATGACCTTTGTGATGGGGCATTGACAGAGAGTCCAAGAGGGTAGATTTCAGATTAGACATGAGGAATAAATTCTTTACTGTGAGGGTAGTGAGACACTGAAATGGGCTGCCCAGGGAAGATGTGGATGTTCCATCGCTGGTAGTGTTCAAGTCCAGGTTGGATGAGGCCTTGAGCAACTGGGTCCAGTAGAAGATGTCCCCTTGGCAGAGGGTTGGAACTATATGATTTTTAAGGTCCCTTCCAACCCAAACTGTTCTATGATTCTAGTGTCGGATGAGTAACTTACGAGCCTTACTCCCAAGCAGGTTGTTTAAATAGCTGCTGAGTAATCTTACACGTGATTGCACATGGTGGTCTTTGGATTGAAGAACAGCTACTTGAAAACTGGAAAATAAGTCATTTGTATTCAGGTTTCTTTTGTTGTGTGTGTATGTGTGTTTTTCTTTCTTCTGGATTAATAATTTCCATGTCAGAAAGGTTACTGGTTCAGAAAACTCTTGAGGTACGTGAATGTCACATACTACTCCATCTTTGTAGACTAATGTTTTTGTTTTGTGACCTAGACATGTCTCAAGAAATGTCTGCTTCACCTTTTTCAGTAGCATCAGTGTATGAGTTGAAGGACTGAGATGGAGGAACTGTTTCCAGTGGAGCCTAACTCAGTGAACCACATCTTCTGGCTGGTCTGAGCATGTTGACATCAGCCATACAGTGGATCATGAGGTTGTTGTGCATAACGTTCTGTCATAGAGGGACTGACCATAATGCTTTAACCAGAGACTATGCAAATTTCCAGTAGACTTGACTTTAAGAAGATGATTTTATGTCCTATTTTTACTCCTTGGATTTTGATAGAATTCCAGATCAGTTACTCTGATTTATTCCATTCTTTATAGGTTCCCGTTCTACACCCAGATATCAGAATGGCACCAGAATGTCTTTGGGACTTCTTGCTGATGAAAAACACTAGAAAACAAGACTAGTGTCTGTCAAATGGGGTTCCCTCTCCACGTCTCTCTCCACATCTTTCCTTTTGGTGGAGAAGAAGAGAAGAATAGTATGTGAGTTGTTTGAATTTTAATTAGAAAACCCTCAATTGTATGTTTTGTACATAAATTAAGGTTTGGGGGGGGTTACACACAGAGTAAAAAATATTTTTGATTCTTTTTGGGGTTTGTGTGTGTGTGGGGTTATTGAAGCTTAGCTCGTAGCTGGCATCTTGGTGTGTGGGGATTTTGCAGCTGTTAGCAGGAAAGTCTTGTCATCCGAGGCAAAGATTTTGTGTTGACAGGGATGTTGGTTTTTTTTGGTGAAGTATAGCTTTTCAAGGCATGTGAGACAGTCAAGGCTGAAGCACTGTGTGGGGATTTTCTTTATATTTTTTCTTTTTCTTGTTCAGACTTGTTCCTGGATGGATGAATTATTTAGAAATAAGGACTAAGATGTTGTAAACGCTCCTGGATCTTCTGCCAGCTATTTAAGAACCAAATACCTGAGAAGCTCCCAGTGACCTTTTGCAGTGCAGGGTAGTGCTTTTGCATTCTGTGCCCGTTTCAGTTTCTTAAATCTCTTAAATCTTGAATCTAAATTACATTTTCCTATAATCTAGGAAGTAGTTGACAAAGACACATACTTCTAAACTTAAGCCCATGGGGATACCTGATCACTTTACAACAGCAGAAACTTTTGCAGGAAATCTAGATTTTACTAGCAATCATATTTTAAGCATATACATACATGAAAGCAAAACAACTTATCAAAGACTTCTCATCTTGATGCTAACATTCAAGTCGAAAGGTGTTGAAGTTCTCCTGCCTGAATGAGATAATAGTGATTTTATGAATAGAACTTAATAAAATTTGTTGTTCATGTTCTTTTACAAAAAACCCACAAAAGAGGTGTTCCTGCCATGTAGATACAAGGAGATGTGAAAGAAAAACTTGGAATTTTATATAAATAGAAGAAATGTAAAGAATTTTTTCCCCCAGGAGTCAGGTTCTGTTTCCTTTAAGAACAATCAAGTGATCTGCTGGGAAATATTAATGAGACCAGTTTTTTGGCTCAAGAATTTTGAGTTTTCCTATTTAAGAAGTTTTGGCCTGTATCAGAAGTAGTGTGTCCAGCAGGAGCAGATTGCCGCTCTATCCTTGGCACTGGGGAGGCCACACCTTTAGTGCTGTGTCCAGTTTTGGGTCCCTTGCTACAAGAAAGACACTAAAGTGCTGAAGCATGTCCAGAGAAGGACAGTGAGGTTGGATAAGGGTCTGGAGCACCAGTCCTGTGAGGAGAGGCTGAAGGAGCTGAAGGTGTTTAGCCTGGAGAAAAGAGGCTCAGGGAAGGTTTTAGCCAGGTGGGGTTGGCGTCTTCTCCCAAGGAGCAAGAGATAGGACCAGAGGAAACAGTCTCAAGTTGCACCTGGGGACATTTAGATTGGATAATCGGAAAAACTTCTTTACAGAAAGGGTTTCCAAGGACTGGACTGGGCTGCCCAGGGAGGTGGTTCAGTCCCCTTTCCTGAGGTATTTAAAAAACATGTAGGTGTGGTGATGAGGCAGGTGGTTTAGTGGTAGACTTTGCAGTGCTGGGTTAACCATTGGACTCAATGGTCTTGGAGGTCTTTTCCAACCTAAATGATTTTATTCTATGTTTTTTTGATTTTTAGTTTTTAAAATCGTTAAATGCAAGTGCCTGTGTTCAAGTGTTCTGTCACTTTGTTTTTGTTGTTCTTGTTGGTTTTTTTCCCCAGGAAAAGTGCAAAATGTTTCAAATTCCTGTTCAAAATCTTGATAATGTCAGGAAGGCTCGAAAAAAGGTGAAGGACATTCTTGCGGATCTTGGGCTTGACAGCTGCAGGGAATTGTTGAAGGTAAAGCATTTAAAAGAATGTAAACCAACCTGAAATGTAAACCCTTGAAAAATATTTCACTTTCTAATGTATATATGATGTTCCTCTTCCATGGATCTTAATGGGGGGGGAATCCTTACTTCAAGAATTACTCATTAATGACTGCTCAGATGCTGGGGGGTGGGATTTAGTGTGTTAGTATGTAGCATTGAAAATAAATGTCTCTCTCAACAAGATGTGTTTTAGATGGTGCTGCATATCCTGTGCTAATAATGTTTGAACAAAAGGAACACTACAGCTTCAGGAAAGCAGCACAGATTAATCAGCTGTTATTTTTGTGCGAGGCAGTGGCTTTTTTCAATTTGTTTTAAAAATCACAGGCAGATGAGGACTTGAGTCTACTCAAAGACATCGCTTGTCAAGGGCAAGCCTCTGAAGAGGCATACAAATTGTCAGGATTTCTCAAAGGGGATAGGCAGTTAAACCCAGTAATCTTGTTGCAGGCCTTTAAACTTTGTGACCAGGGAAAAATACCAAAACTACCTTACTGAGTTGTAGTTTGGTTCTGCATCTTAAAAAAGTATGTGCAGGTGTACTGGGGTGGTTAAGAGGAACCTACTACCGTTATTCCTCCTTCCTGGAGAAAATTCTGTGCAACAATCAGGACGAATGCACTCCAGCAGATTGGCAAGCCTAATACCAGAAAAAGTGCAAACTCAGTAATGCAGCTCGGTGACAAAACAGTGTATTTCAGTGAGCTGGGGCACAGACTTTTTTGGCTGTTGAGTATGTTCATGACTTCACACTGATCACAGTCAAGAGTTTGGGTTGCTGCTGTGTGATGGAACTAAAGTAGATTTAATACTCTGTAGGGGTGCTGTTGTGTCTTGTGTTTTTTTCTGAAACTCTGTGTGCAGATGATTGGAAAAAATTGTACATGCATAACTAATTTTGGAACATTCTTGGTTATTGCAGTTGAACAATGTTGGATGTATCTAAATGCCAGAGTAGCTCAGGGAAAATTGTAATGTCTAGTGATTTCCATTTACTTAACTGTTTTTATTGTATTATATATTGTTTTGTAATCAAACTTCTAATACAGAGCCTGAGTCTGTCTTGACTGAAGTAGAAGTGTTTTAATGATGTCATATTTTTGCTATGAAATTGCTTGCAGTCTTAACTCTTTGTTTGCAATATGGACTTTAATGCTGAATGAGTAGTAAGTTGTTTTGTATTTGGTTGTTTTTTTGTGGGGGTGTGTGTAGTGTGCATTAGTTTGTGGTTTGTTGGCTTTCCTTCTTTTTTAATAAATGGTGGTGGTGGGAAACCCAGGAAACATTTCTATTGTGGAAAAAGCACTGAGGTTTGGGCCACAAAAATACCATGTAATTTTTTTTTTACAAATAATTCTCCCTCAACCAAGTTCATAACTTCAGGGACTTTTTTCCAGGTAATCTGGGGCTGGTTTGGTACAACTTTAGCAGCAGGAAGAATGGTTTCTAGAGTTTGATTTGTACTTTACTCATATGACGATGGTATTTTTTTTTTGGTAGCATAGGGTTCATGAGGTCTATAGAATGGAATCACAGAATGGCCTGGGTTTGAAAGGACTTTAAAGACCATCTAGTGAGAAGTAGCTAAAGTTTATTGTATCAAATACTGAGATTGATTTCTGTGGTCCTTGTGAGGAGCCTGGATAATTTAGGAAATGGTGTGAAATTACATGATACAAATGTGACTTTCCATCTGATGTTAAAATTGGTCTTACATTGTTCTAATAAGGCATGATAATAGACAGCAGTTTGTGAGGAGGAAGGTGAAGGAATTTCACATATGACTAGTATCTCTTTGTAGCTTAGAGACCAAATATATTCATTTTTAGCTGCTGAGAAGAAAACATGAGCCTTTTCTGCTAGATTCTTGGTTTGATTCTCCAAGTAGTGTGTTTAAGTACACTGTGATGTCAGAGGCTTTCCTTTAATTAGCTGTTTTAGCTTCTCTAACATATTGTGATCTTTAGGGCCAAGAAGGTGATCAGAGGGATGGAGCACCTCTGCTTCGAAGACAGGCTGAGAGAGTTAGAATTGGTCAGCCTGCAGAAGAGAAGGCTTTGGGGAAACTTCATTGCAGCCTTCCAGTACCTAAAGAGGGCTCATAAAAGGAGGGAGAGGGACTTTTATATGGGAAGATGGTGACAGGACAAGGGGCAGCAATGGCTTAAATTGAAAGAGAGCAGGTTTAGATTAGATGTAAGAAAGAAATTCAGAGAGTGATGAGGCACTGGCACAAGTTGCCCAGAGAAGTTGTGAATCCCCATCCTTGGCAGTGTTCAGGGCNTCGAAGACAGGCTGAGAGAGTTAGAATTGGTCAGCCTGCAGAAGAGAAGGCTTTGGGGAAACTTCATTGCAGCCTTCCAGTACCTAAAGAGGGCTCATAAAAGGAGGGAGAGGGACTTTTATATGGGAAGATGGTGACAGGACAAGGGGCAGCAATGGCTTAAATTGAAAGAGAGCAGGTTTAGATTAGATGTAAGAAAGAAATTCAGAGAGTGATGAGGCACTGGCACAAGTTGCCCAGAGAAGTTGTGAATCCCCATCCTTGGCAGTGTTCAGGGCCAGGTTGGATGGGGCCCTGAGTAACCTGGTGCAGTGAGTGGCCTCCCTGCCCATGGCAAAGGATTGGAACTATATGATTTTTAAGGTCCCTTCCAACCCAAACTGTTCTGTGATTCTCCGTCCCTGCAGGTTTTTAAGACAAGACTGGATGTGGCACTTAGTGCCATGGTCTAGTAACTGTGGTGGTAGTGGATCCGGGGTTGGACTTGATGATCTCAGAGGTCTCTTCCAACCTGGCTGATTCTATGGTTCTCTTCTATGAAGTTAGCAGTTCTTTGTTTAAACTGAGTGTTCACAATAGACATTTGCGCCACTGACTAATTGTATTTTAAGAATGGTTACATTTATCAGTAAATATTTGCCTGTAGGAAGTAGCTGTTTCAGCAAAATTATTTAGATGTATTATCACACGCATTTTGCTTGTGGGAACTTGATGCTCAAGTCTAGGAGCCTGTCTCTCCAATCAAAAGCAGAACGTGTTTGAGATAAGCCATAAACTTTAAGAAAACTTTTTTAAAGTGTGTAATTTGTTCCAGCATATTCGGCTGAAGAATTCTTAGTAAATCTCAAGTGTCTTATTTTCTCTTGTCAAAAATAGTTTTCTCTAGAGTTGTGGGATTTCTCTTCTTCCATGCAACAATTCTTTGTAAGGTGTTTCTGTTTGTTTGTTTTTATAGGGAGGTTTTACTGAAGGGCAAGTAGATGACTCTTTCAGTGTTAATTAGATGTTAATTAGGTGTTAATTAGATGGAAAGGGATTTGTTTATTATAGCGCTGAGCTTTTCTTGGTTCTCCTCAGGCAAACTTGACTGTTGAAAAAGTTAGAAAGCCTGTTGCAATCTCAGCTACATTTTTCTAAATTCTTGGATAACTTAATTTAAATAAAATTATCACTGGCATGATATTCTGGCTTTCTGTAATTTGTGAAGCGTGCAGGAATGCTCATATTTGCATGTACAGGAGCCTAGTGCAAACAGAGCTTGCATGAAGTAGGATTCTGTATTTTTTTGATTGCAAGGGGCTTTGTTTCCTCTTTGTTGTTCATTATATCCTCTGTTGCTGCTAAATTTCACGTAAATGTTGCATTTTTTTTTATCGCAGACTATTAAATTTTTGAATCTCACCTCTTCTTGTAAGGTGGTCTGATCTTAAGTGGTATTTATTGTCTGCTTTCGCTGTTCCAGTGGTGTTTGGTGCAGAGTTGAGAATGTCTTGCTCTCTCTAGGAAGCTGCAGAGTTTTGAGTGAAGAGAAGTTTGTGAAAGGGAAGGAGAATGTGAGGGGAGAAGTGATGCTGGTTTTCTGTGGGTGAAACCTGGGTTTGTAGTCTGTGGGTTCATCTGAGGCCCTCTGGTGTGCTGTTGAAGCCAGCCTAGGGTCTTCAGAAATGCCTAGGAAATAGGAATCTAGTTTGGTTTTTTGATTTTGTTTTCGTTTAAATTAAGTTTGTGTTTGGATATGTGTCAGCCTCAAAACTGAAGATGAAGTTAGGATTTTTAGGATAGTAGCTGGCTTTGGCTTGAGGAGCATAAACTGATGGGATTGATTAGAAGAATGCTGTAAGGAAAGTTGCTTACCCTGACACAGTTGTTCAGACATGATAACGTAGTTGCTTTTACAGCTTGCAGAAAAGTACTGCAGCTCTTGGAAACAAACTTCAGTGAATGTCTTTTGTTTTTTCAAGCTCAAAGTATAGCAGTGCTATGAATATTTAATACTTAAAGCTGTTGCAAAGTAAAGCATAGTGGTAAGTTAATAAATGGAAGTAAGCAGGGAAATATTACAGATGCAGGAGGAGAAAAGTAGAGGGGAATATATCTTTCAGTGTTTGCTGTGAACTTGGCTGGAAGCAATGGAATTAAAGTGTAAATATTTTCATGCCCTATATTATTTTCACTAACAGTGAAATGTTCAGAATTCCTACTCTGTTACCAACCAGTCACATGAACAAATATTTGAGGTAAAATTAATCAAAGAGTGGTCAAAGAATTTCTTTTAAGGGAGTTTTGGGACCTATATCTGAATACTCGATGGATTTCTGAGTCATCCACTCTTTATGTGGGTTTTCTTTTTTAATTTTTCCTTAATTTCTGTTGAGAATTTCTTTACATTCAAAACAGACTGCAAAAGCAGATGAGTTATTTTCATTTTTCTTTTAGAATCTTCAAAGTTTTGATGCAGGCGAAAACTACTTTTGTAACACTTCTTGGAGTGATGTCTCTCCTTGGGAACCTGTGGGCAGAAGGAAGGTATGTATAAAATTTGTGTTAGAAATTCTGGTGTATGTGGACTTGTTGAATTTTGTAATTTTCAGAAATTGTAATACAGCTTTTTTTATGATAAAAACTCCAGCATTAACATTTGTTTTCTAAGTACTCTTAGGGAATAATCCTACATTTCCTCTGTTTTTCCCTGTAATGCAGCTGGTTATAAGGACTACATGTTGTTTGCTGTCTTTAAGGATACAGCCTTGAGCATCAATATTTAAGATGTCACACTAATGTGCTGCCTTTTTAGCCTAATTTGATGTGTAGTATTAACATGATTTTCTGTACAACATGGCTCTTGTTTCACTGGGTGAAAATATGATTGCATAGATGTGAGTGAATTAAGCTGAAATTATCCTTAGTGGTTTGACACAGGATGGCAGTGGAAAACTATTTCCGTTTAGGTTTGCGTGTGTGAAACAGCTTTTAAAACATCTGCCTTTACCATCTTTCAAACAAACTAAGGCTTCAAAGTGGAATAGTTGCAGTGCCCAGCACACAGGCTGACCAAACAAAGCTGCTCGGTCTTTGCCAAGCTGTCATTAGATAGGAAGTGACCCCTGCTGCCCTTCAGGACCCTTCTCTGATTTGCCTGCTCCCTTCCTGAACTTGTGTTCACACACTTAAGACTGGAGGTTGGTCTCTTCATATGACTTTGTGGATGAAAGAGTCAAATGTGACTGTTTGACTAGGGACAGATTGTGTCCAGCCTCTTAGTGCCGCTTCAGATAAGGCTTATAGTTATCTTCAATAAAGACTACTTTTAGTTTAGGTGAATAGAATAAATCCTGTTAATTGTTATCATGGTTTCTCTTTTTTCTCCTCCTTTTTTATTTCTTCTTTGGGCACATGAAAAGCATCTTCTTTTATCAGGTCTGCTGGACCCAGTCAGCTTTTATTTGAAATCTCGTCATGCTAATTTTGTCTCTTTTACCTTTTCCTCTACCTTCTGACTAAAGAAAAAAGTTCCATGTTGGGAGATCTGTGTTAGATGAGCAGAGGAGGTTCCCCTTCCTCCCCAGACATGAAACAGGGAGGAGTAAGATGAAGATGGACTAACTGAAGCTTGTCTTCCTTCACCAGTTCTTTAGGAAAAAAGATTAGCCATTTCAGTGAAAATAGAAAAGAACCAAAAATTGTGCACTAAGGAGGGAATCTCCTTTCCTCCCCGTTTTCTGAAGGGAGACTAGGCAGAGACCTGATCCCTTACCAGAAGGGAGAAATAAGTGTCTTGACTCAGCTGGTCAGCATGACTGTCTATATCTGTCCAAAACCCAAGATTGGAATCTGATCTGATGAACTTCAGTGTAGAGTTGGTAATATGTTGCTGTGGAGCAGATTTGCCAAGCTGTGTCTTTTGGATACTAAACTTACTTCGATCCATTTTCTTTAAACCATCATGGTGTCTTTATATATGCCATTTGCATATCGTGCTGCCTAGATCTGGGAGAAAAGAAGTTGGTCCTTCAGGATGTTTTCTGTTCCAAAGTTGTCATAAGGGGAAAATACATTGTTTGAGCTACAGTGAAAATTCAGTAGGCTGGAGAAGATACCTGTTTAAATGAAATCAGTGGTTTCCACCATTGGTACTGTTCTTAGGGAGACATTAACAATTCTGGAAGAACAGTTTTTGGAGGCTGTCCTGTCTTTCTGAGTGTCTGTAGGTTGTGGGGAGGCTACACAACAGAAGTGTTACTACATTCTGGGGTATGTTCTTTGGAATAGGATTAATCAGGTTTTCCTCAATGTCTCTAATAAGTCTCTTTTTGAATTCCATTTGTACAGTATTGTTGATCAATTTCTAAAATGCTTTGTTTTTCCTAAGGAGCTTATAATTCCTACTGTCAAATTTTCTATAAAACTGGGATACTCTTGGTAGCCTGTTGTGTGCAAGGAGAACATGCTGGCAAAATGATTTCTAAGGTGTCTGTGTAGAAGAGCTCTATTTCATGCAGAGAATATCAAAGCAGCAGACTTTCGCGTGCTTCTGTTCTGAAAGAGACTTGGTTTGGATTTTTTTTTTGTTGTTGGGATTTTTTTTGAGTGAAGTAGTGTACCTTTAGAATTTGATAGAACTTGAGGTACAGAACTTTTTCTTTTGACGGAGTCTCATAATTTTCGCCTTCATCAAAAACCAAATTATCTAAGAAGACATGGAGCACTATTTCCCCACGCCTTACCAGTATGCAGGTACTGGGGCTGTTCAGTACTTGTTTCACCATTGTTACTATAGAATAGTAAATTAACTCAGCAGTTGGACCACTTACCTGTAGAGTGTTCTCATTGCATCTGATAGCAATTGTTCAGACTTCACAGCAAGTTAAAACCCACAGTGTATGACACTGTTGTTTAAGTTTATGGTGACAGAAAGACCCAAGCCAGAAATGGGACAGGGGGCAGAAGTAAAGAATCAAGGGGCTCAGTATTTTATAAGCTTTTCTAAGTCTTGGATAACAAATTAAAATAAGCAGTCACCTCTCTTTGTCACCTGACTCCTTCAGAAATAAGGCTAGTGAGGTGCATCTTTTTAATGATGTTTGGTGTGCTTCATTAGTTCAGCAGTGTCAGTGGGCTTTCTCCAGGCAATGCACTTTAAAAGTAAGATTGATGCATCCTCTAATTTGCTCTGTTGCTGTTTACTCTAGTGACTGAGATTAGACACCTAGAGTACAAATAGAAGATAATTCAGTGATACCTTAGCAGTGTATGTCTTCAGCAGCCTTAGCCAGCCAGTGGCATTATCTGACCCAGTCTCTTGAATTTGGAGCTTAGATTTTGGTTATCATCAGGGAACTCTTCTGGTGCTGCTAGTAGATGGTTGTCTGTTATCTGTAGATGTCTTGACTATAACCTCCATGGGTATATGAAATGCCAAAAAAAAAAAATCCGTGGATATATTTTGTTACTGTTCTTCATAATGTGTCAGTGAGATGTATGTGGGTGATCTAACTAGGCTGGATACTGTAGTGTGGCACAGCTTGTTTGGGTTCTGTTTCACAAGGGGCAGAAATCAGTGAGGTGAAAAACACATCAAAGGAAACAGAGAGGTTCCACTAGTTGTCTGAGAGTGCACATTTGTCACATGGATGTTACTGTGATTCTGTAGTCTTTGACAGGAGCCAGGATTAACTTCCTAGGAAACTGATCAAAAAAAATGGTTGACAGGACTATCAGTTTTTCAGAAGGAGCAAATAACGTTCATACAGATACAAAAAGTTGTGCTGTCACTTAACATATAACTGAAGGAGCAAACCACTGCTTAGTGGCAGATAGCTAGGTGTATTCTTATACAGTTAAAATACTTTTCTGAGAAGAATCTGTATGCTCTATACTGAGTCTGCTAGAGGAAATTTCTGAAAAAAATTACTGGGATGGGGTGTCCACTCTGTGTGAGACAATATGAAGAGGTCATTGCTGCTTTATCACTAAAGAGTTTTTTTCCTTTCTATTATTATTTTGGCTCCAAAAGAATATTCTTAAAAAAATAAATAATTTGTGGCTTTGCTGGGAAGGTACTTCTGGAGAGTTTTCAGTGAAGAGTAGTCTATTGAAATACAGAAAAAGGTCCCTGCTGGTTCTGTCTTCTCTCTCTAGTAGATAGGAGCTGACCCTTAACTACATAAAACTTTAGAAGTGTCATATTAAAAGGGCTGCTATTCCTAATTGTAAGGCTTAATCTCCAGTGTGTGTCTTCTTAGCTTGTTCTGTGATTCCTGTTTTTAAAAATGGGCTTCAGAATAACTTCTTGTGAACAGGAGTAGAAACGAACTTACTTAAAGCTTCTTAAGAAATTATTATGAAACAAAAAAGGCACGGATGTTTCTCCCTTTAAGTATGTCATCTTTAAATCTGCTTTGCAAAAACAGAAGAAACTGGGAAGATATATGCTATACATCCAGTTAAAGGTATTTTTGGCAGGTGGTGGTGCAGACTTATTTTTAAACAGATAACAGCAAAGTAGGAACTGGCAGCTTCTAAGTGGATGTTTTTCTTTTGTTTGCAGAGATACAGAACAAAGCCGTACTGCTGTAGCTTATGCAAGTTCTCATCAAAGTTGCTTACTTCATTCAAGAATCACTTGCATCGTTACCATGAGGATGAAATGGAGCAAGAGATGGTGGTTTCTTGCCCAAAATGTGCGTTTTCTTCTCATCCCAAAGTAGTGGGAAAACACATCCGGATGTTTCATCCATCTAGTAAAAGAACACAGAACTATACAGTCAGCATTTTGGATGGCATGAAACAATTTAGGAGCGACACCATAAATTTTACATGTCTAAACTGTCAGTTCACAGACACCTTATATTACAATATGAAGAAGCATGTGCTGATGAACCATTTTAAAAACTTAATAAGTGTGTATTTTGGTGAGAAATCTGATGAAGGTGCAGCAAATTCAATTGAGTACTACTGTAAAAAGTGCAATGCTTCTGCACACAGCCCAGATTCTTTAATGTATCATATCTTGACAGCTGAAACACACCGAGACCTAGAGAACAAACTTCGGTCTCTGATTTCAGAACGTATTAAGAAATCTGGATATGTGAAACAAATGTCTATTGCTCCAAAGCCTCTCCAAAGTGTGGCGCTGGCTGCTCCATCTGCAGGGCCTGCAGTTGTCCCATCAGGTTCCATCACAGCTCCAGCTTGCATCCAGCTTGCATTTCCACAGAGTAATCAAAACCAGAGTGCGGTGCAGCCAAAAGCAGTTCAAAACGCAGTTGGACCACTGACTGTTCCAAGTGCCTCTGGTAGCCTTCCACATACAACTTCTGCTCCAGTTGTTACACCGTCACACGTTACTCTTGTACCCAGCAATCCTCCTGTAGGTCAGAACAACATTAGTATTCAGCCATCTCCTTCCCAGTCTATCATTGTTTCTCATGGCCTCCCTCTTAATCATTCTGTTGGGACCATAAATAGAACTGTGGCCCCTGCAGTTCTTCCTCTTAATCAACCTGTCAGGCCTGGGCTCTTTCCTGTTAATCAACCCATTGGTACTATCAGTGGTCCAGTTCCAGGTGGAACACTACCTGTTACTCAACATGTCAGCCCTGTGAATCAACCAGTTGTAGCAGGAGTCCTCCCGGTGAACCAGCCCGTTGCTCCAGGAGTTCTCTCTGTCAACCAGTCACTTGGGAACATGAATAGACCCATTGATCCCAGGGTCTTTCCTGTGGCGCAGTCAGTTGGGTCAGGTGTTCTCCAGCTTAACCAGCCTATTGCCTCTGGGGTGGTTCCTGTCAGACAGCCTGTCGGCCCTGGATTTCTTCAGCTTAATCAACCTGTTGCCCCAGCAGTTATCCCAGTAAATCAGCCAGTTCAACCTCCAGCTTCTCAAAACGCAACTTTTTTGACTGCAGGCCCTATACTGAGGCAGCTGATTCCCACTGGGAAGCAGGTTAATGGGATACCTACATACACGCTGGCCCCAGTTTCAGTTACTTTGCCTGTACCTCCTGGTGGTGGAGTAGCAACTGTTACGCCCCCGCAGGTGCCGATCCAGCTCATGCAGTCTGGGCCAGTGGCTCAGCTCTCCCAGTCTCCAGCCGGCGCACCCTCTCCTCCCATGCTTCTCACCTCTGAGAATGTGTCCTTACAGGCCTCCCCACCCGGTCCTGAAACGAGCCAGGCCATCAGACAGGCCAAGCAGTGGAAGACGTGCCCTGTTTGCAATGAGCTTTTCCCATCAAATGTCTACGAGGTGCACATGGAGGTGGCCCACAAACCACGCGAAGTAAAAATAGAAATCCCGGAACCCGACAAACTTGCAGCTTGTGCACCCTTTCTAAGGATGACGGAAAAGGCAATCCGTTGTTATGCCTGCAAATGTTTTCTCTGTGAGGAAGAACTCATGAAACATCTCTTCATGCATGGCTTGTCTTGCTTGTTTTGCACAGGTACTTTCTATGACTTAAAAAGCCTTGTGGAGCACAACAAAACCAGACACAACGGGAGAAAGCAGTTGCATGCAAATTACAGCAACAGAGGATTTCAGCTGGGTAATGATGCTCAGGGTGGCCTGGTGTTTCCACACTTTGATTTCAATACAGTGCTATCAAATGAAGACATGGGTGAAAGAGAAGTACATTTGGCGGTTCTTGTTGGAATAAATTCAACAATTCTTGTCCCTGTTTACATTAAAGTGAAACCTCAGACCGCAGAAGCAAACAGAAGATGCACCAGAAAAATGTTTACCTGTCCCTTTTGCTTAGGTACCTTTGCTGGTAGAGAAACCTATGAAAAGCATTTGAAAGAGCGACATCATATAATGCCAACTGTACATACAATTTTAAAGTCTCCTGCTTTCAAGTGCATCCATTGTTGTGGTGTGTACACTGGAAATATGACTCTAACAGCTATTGCTGTACATTTGCTCCGTTGTAGAAGTGCTCCCAAAGACAAAGACACCAACTCAAGCCTGAAGATGCAGCTTGAGCGTACCGAGAGAGAAGAGCTGCTGTTTGTGAATGGTGAAAAGCACGTTTCTTTGATACTGAAAAGAAGGCAATCGGATTCCTGCTTTGTTGCAGAAGACCAAAGAAGTAAGGAACAGCAGCCTCTGAGCTTAAATGCTGGCATAGCTCTTTCTTCAGAGAAAGAACTGAGTTCAGGGCTAGTGCCTTTCAAACGACAAAAGATTAGGACTGAGATGAGGAAGCTTCCTTCCAGTGAGGATCTTCGCTTTCTGGCAGTAGATCCAAGTCAGTATGATCACAATTCCTATGAGGCACAGAAACAGTTTTTGTCAGACTACTTTCACAAGAGGCCATATCCTTCTAAAAAAGAGGTGGAATTACTTTCCTTGCTACTATATGCGTGGAAAATTGATGTTATGTCATTCTTTGGAAAAATGAGGAATACATGCTTAAAGTCGATAAAAAAACTCCAGCCGTCTGTGCTGCTGGGTTTCAGTATGTCTGAACTAAAAACTGTTAAGCACAGTTTGAATTTAAGTGATGAACCATTAAATGATGAGCCATTAGATATGTAAACAAGGTTTTTATAACCGCTAAAAGCAATCCATAATTGCATACTTACCAGATTAGCAGTTTATTATATTATTTGTTTTAACTTGCAGACTGGCCTGTTGAAGGGTGCAGTAGTACAAAAAGTATCGTTCAGCTGTGACTGTTATTGTGAAAGGCACACGTAGTTGTGTATTTGAAAAAGCTAAAACCTTCAGACTTACACATCTGGAATTTGTTTTAGCATTTTATTTTTTCTGGAGTAGTGTTGTGGGATTTTTTTCCTTTTGGTTTTGTTTTATTTTTTTGGGTTGTTGTTCCACTTCCATTTCCCTTTTTTCCTCTCCAGGCTTCCCTTATACTTTTTATACCACCGTGTAAGTCCTGTTAAAAAGAAATTTTATTTTATTTTTCTGCAATGTCATCATCTTTTCTCAATAATAAAATGTGTAATGTTGGTTAAAATACCGAGGTAAGCTATGTGAAAAACATGTATGTGACTATTTGTATTTTTAAGTCGTCCTGATTCTGAAGAAGTGATTGCAGCCTTTACATCCATTACCCCTTCAATTTCCCAATGCACTGGTAGCAATGGCAGTCCTTATTTTTTTCCTTCTCACTCAAAATCCCTGTCCCAGTTACCTCTGGTGACTTGTCGTTTCTACTGAGTATTATTATTGTGGTGAGGATTGAGGGGCTTGCGGGTGCCTATTGAAGTGTTATGATAATGAACTGATTTAAAATGGTTATTATCTGTTAAATAGACCTTTCTAACCAGAAGCGTTAACTCTTTTTAGTGGTGTTGAAGCCTGGTCGTTTAAATACCTGTTGTTCTAGGCTTGGTAGCAGCATTTGTTTTATTTTCTTTTTCAAAAAGCAAAGCTGCTTTGGAGAGTGTCGGGTTGCTTTGATACGTGGAGTATATGACTTCTGTGGACATCACTTACCTGTAGAAGCCCTATCCAAATATAACTGAAGTTTGGTGAAAAACCTGACTTATTTTAAATTGCTGTTTTATGAGGTAGTAACTGAGCAGAGCCTCTTCCCCAGCAAATTAGATCTCTGGCTTGAAGTCCCTTAGGTCAGAAATTGTTCAAACTGAAACCCGATGAACTGGTCGCATCAAGACTTTAAACTGTTGAGTACCTAAACCAATGATATTCATGTAGTGATGGTTTTTTATTGGCCTGTAGAAAGCATCAAAATAGTATAAAACCCAAACAGACTTATCTTCAGTGTGAAGAAATATCCCTGTTACAGATTACAGAAAAGCTGGTGGGAAGGTTTGCTTGAGTTGAAGCACAAACTAGTGGCCACACTGAGGCCTTGATGAGTACTGTCCTTTCTTTCTGGATATGCTTGTTTTCATCTGGCTTGTCAAAGAGTGCCTCCAATCTTAATTAACAGCCAGTTGCATAAAAAATAACCTGTAAAATGCATTATTTTTAATTATTCTTAATCCCCCTCTCCCCACCCTTCTTTCTCAGAGGTAAAAAAGGAGTTCACTTGTACCAGTGTTACAGGGAAAGGGTGATATGCCCAAACTTATTTCTATTTTTTAAATGAGTAAGAATACTTTTGCCCTGTGCAACAGTTTTTAAAGCAGATACAGAATGTTTTTAGTGCTGTGTCTGGAAGGGTGTGACATTTTTAGCAGAACTCGGTGGCTTTCCGCCTGAGGTTCTATAAGCTGTTTGGAATTATATTTTGGATAAAATCTTAATATTTTCATATCCGCTGCTTCAGAGAGTTTAATGTGTATGTAACATATGGTTACTTAGAATCTGCTATTTGGAAAAATGGAATTTAATAGCAGGGTTAACCAAACATAAACACCATTTCTGGGTTGTGGGATCATTTGACCAGCCCACCCCAAAAACTGACAGTGATTAAGAGACTGTGTGTTCTTATAGCCTAATAACAACAACTCAAAAAAAATGATATTTGACCATAGCACAGTTCATGAAACCTGTTTTAAGGGCTTTGAGTGAGGAAGAGGGATGCTCCATAGAAAGTCGGAAATGTAGGCACTCACTCGTATAGCCGTGGTCCTGTGAGCCCTGTCATCGTTGGGGTAGTTCTGCTGGTAGTGGTGAAACTCCAGCGTGGAGGAATTTGGCAGTGTGCATGTGGGGAAAGCTTGCCATGAATGGTGAAAGATTGTAGTGATAACAATGTGGCTGTGGGGAGCTGGGAAGTAATTCCAGGGTTCCTCCATGATCGGGACACCAAGGGAACAGTCCAGTCTTACCTGAGTTTTCCTACATAGTATCCGGTGTTAATGATAAGCATTTTATTTATTGGACTTTGATTTCACAGTTTTAAATAAACCAGATTTCTAACTTTCTCTTAGGTGTGTGTGGAAATGATTCCTTATCCTCCCACTTCCCCCTTTTAATACATTCAGAGAACTTACTGTGAATGTTTCTTTTGGTGCAAAAGGGCTGTTAAAAGAGACAAAAGGAAAGCAATATCTAGAACTTCGATCCAGATGCTTTAGGTAGACCTGAGTATCTTTGATTATTTGAAATACTGATAGCTGCATATTTTCGTAGAGATTGATGATCTTAAATCTTAGTACTAATTTGCTATTGCTAAATGCTTCAGCTTTTGTTAAATGAGTACTGTAGAAATAAATTAAAAAGAGATGAATTTTGAAATGTGACTGAGGCCACAGTTATGGTCATGGTTTTCAGGAAAACCAAGGAACTTGAAAACAGCCAAGTTATAAATCAGTGGCTTTAACTAAACGAGGCTTTTTGCTGTAGGCTTCTCACAGGTGAAGTAATTTGGTTAGGAAGTGTTATTCTGGAATGATACTGCTGCCCATCTCGGGTGTCCAGTGGGCAGTGTGGTAAATTCCTCTCTGGCACTTTTCTAAGCGCAGGGCCTCACATTCCTGGCATATGCTGTTGGGAATGGGAAAACAAAGGATCTGCCCTCTGCAGCAGACTTTGTGAGTACAAGTCCTTGAAGCACATGGATGAAGCTCTGGTACACTGTAAAAGAAGCCCAGTTGGGAAGAATACTGGTTGGTTTGCAGAATGATTGTAGCAAATACTTGTTCCTTATAAGACTAAAAGAACAACAAACCTGCACAGATTCTGCTTCTGAAGTGTGTTGGTCTGGAGAAGTGTCCATGTGTGAGAAATACAATGTTGTGGTGGCTGGAGTTTTGTGCTCGTGAATTAGTGTGATCTATTATTTGAATATGTAGTAGGAAAGATTATTGTTATAATATGACTTGGTCATGTTTCTTCTGTATACACTTATGTTCTGGGAGTTATATTGTTTGGTAAACTGACGTTTTGGAAGGGGCCAATAACCTTAAAACAGCTTTGTGGTTGATTTTCAGTACCTTATTCTTGTGTGGAATGCTGCATACCTTCACCATGGCATCAGATGTTTTTCCCCTTCAGTGCTTAAAGTTCAAGAAAGCTCAGGGGCTTATTTAGGTAGCTGTTGAGTATAATTTTGGGTGTGCAATTCTCAACAAAAGTATCTATAAAACTGGAATTCTGTTGCCATTGGCTGTGCTCTTTTCAAACATTTATTTTTCAGATTTGACTGTAGACACATTTTTATAGGAAAGATACTTGATGCTGAGTAGCAAAAGTACAGATACACGGAGAAAAAAGTTGCAATCTGATAGCAAGAGTAAAAAAAGACAAAAAACCCCTTAATGAAAATGTTGACTTTTTTTAAAGGTCAGGAGAATTTTCACACATTCCTCTGCAAAATGTATGTGAAAAGGACAAATTGAAGGTATTCATGAATGAAGCAGAACTTTGTGGTGCTGCATTTAAAGTCTTAACACCTTGCTTTAGTGCCTACATATCTCATTGTGTCTGTGCAGATCTGACAAGCAGACTGCATCTGTGACCATTTCTCTTTTTAACTTGAGTCCCAGATCCCAAAACATGTATGATGTACTTGGTTTTCCTTTGCATTTGGCCAGTTTAACATACTGAGTTAGAGTCTGCAGTGTGTGTGTGAGAAGGATGTAGGTCTGCAGATACCAGGAACATGCATGTGGCCTATGTGCCCATCCTTGAATTCCACATAAAATACTGTTTAATAACACAGTGTTCTACCTAGGAGCATGTCAAAGAGCAGCTTGTAATAAAATCAGGGGAAGGCAGAGGCCTCAAGTGTCTTTGCAGGTGTTGTTCTTATTTTATTTTGGCTGCTTGTCCTGTAATGGAAGTGCTGGCAGTTCTTGCCATGCTTGAAGACTGAGAGGCGTTCTATGCCTCAAGCTGCATAAAGTAAGCTGAGTATGGGACAGCTGGCAGTGTGTGTGTATGATGGAAAACCATCAGGCATGGACATTTCTGGGGAAAGGTCTGCTAAATTGTGTTGTCAGTGTCAATTTGGTTTATAATCTGTTACTAAATTATGAACAAAGCACAAAGTATGTAAAGTAGTGTTGCAGTCCGTTTGCTGCGTGGGTGTGGGACAGAGCTGTGCTGAGGAACACGTCTGTGGCTTTAGGTAACTCAGCTGCACTCAGCTTGATGGTGTTGTGCATAGACCCATGTGAAGGGAAGGCTGTGGTGAGGTTTTGGGGACAGACAGTCTTCCTGCTGGCACTGCTGTTGTCTGCTGCTCGCTGGTTCTCATCTGGCCTACGTCTAACTGGCAGCTGCTGTGTGAAGGGCTGAAGAAGAATGCACACTTGAGTATGGAAGGAAGAAAGCCAAGTACTAGTAATATATGTAGCAAAAAAAGGTTACAAAGAAGCACTGTAGGTTTTTCATTGTTTTTATGGAAAAGCACTCAAAGGGGTGAGAAGTTCCCCTGGCAGTTTCCAGCCTCCACTGAGAAGTGGAGGACAGTCTCTCGTGGACCGGGTTTGTTGACTGTGCTGTCACACATGGTTTGCCAGCAGTGTCATCTTTTTGAAAAGGTGGTTGCAGAAAGGATGCTGTTGGAGCCTCTGTGAGATACTATCTTTGGCATGTAAGGAAGGACCTTATTTCCTGTGTTGTAAAATCATTTCCTGGTCATGAAGGACAAAGTGCCCTTAAAGACTTAATTATTTGTATATCAACTAGACACAAGGTCATCCATCTGCCACAGGACTGACATCATACACTGTTTTAGAGACCAAGTGCTGAATTATAAGTTTTTTCAGACCTCTCAGTCTCCTCTCCTGATATGGTCAGAGAATTAGGGTTGCAAGGGCATTACTCAAGCCAAGCCTTGGCTGGGAGCAGGTCTGAGCAGATCCCTGCAGAAGTGAGGGATGGGAAGAGGAGCTGCTGTCACTGGGTGCTGGGGGGCTGTGGGGACAGGCAGTGCCTCTCCAGATCCCCTCTGAGCCATAAACCCTGATTACAGCGACTTTTCTATCAGAAGATGTTTAACTGGTGGGACCAGCCTTATTCCCTCTCTGTGGGTGGAAGGAGGTGGATTTTTAAAGGAGTTAGGAGGGCAGAAATTTACACAGGCAGTTTTAGACAAAAGAGTTCACAAACCCTATAAGCAGACCCAGCCGAGATAAGTTGCGCTGGAAATACTATGTTGGTGACAAGTCTTGAGCAGAGTGATAAACCCTGCAAGGGTGAATGATTGTTCCCTTCTTTCCCCTGCCAGCCCCCCATACTGCTAAATAAAAATATACTGTTTTTTCATTCTGCTTGTATAATAAGTCAGCGTTCCGTCACCAACCCCATCCCCTTGAGTGTTCTGAGCTGTGTTCTGTAGTGCTGGAGGTGTGCAGTCTGAGGCCCCCAGAAGTGAGGTCAGAGGTGCCTCTGAGGAGATACCCTCCCTGGACGAAGATGCTGAAGAATGGGTGGGAGCAGTACAAAGTGCTCCGCGCATGTAGCTCGGGGGTTTGGAGCAAGTGCCCAGTTAAATGAACTTTTTAGATTGCTGATGACAAAAATTATTGTTAAGGATTTGACTCATTTTTGTCCTGACAATTTAGTACATTCATACATGTCCTTGATGTTAGGTAACCTTCTCAAAAAGCATTAAAAAGTGGCATGCTGGTTTTAGGTAGTGGAGAATTACATTCTTGGGGTACTTTTTGATGGATACCTGCAGGAAGAAGTAAATTTGCATAAAAGCTGAAGAGAATAATCAGACTTGTGCAGATTTGATCCTGAGAATGAATTGGCACAGAAAAAAAGCTGTAGAAAATGCTATCTTTATGTGAAAACAACCAAAAAATAAAAATCCCAGGATGGGCTGCATTCCTTCTAAATCAAAAGCAGCTGAAATGTAATTCCCGTTGTGCTGTGATGCCACCTACAGGATTTCTGTGGGGAACATGACCCTGGCCATAGCGTTTAGATTTTTAATTTTAGGGTTGAAGGCTTGGTTTAAAACCACAAGAACATGATGTCGCCCTGAGTCTATCAAAAGAAATGTTTCCCACACTGTACCTAACTATTTCTGCATTGAATTTCAGGAAAGTTGAATTCCTTCTCAGAAACTTTGGTACACTGCCGTCAGCAGCTACAGATCTGAGCCCAACACCTCATAATGCAGCTTAGGACCTTCTTTCAGTTCTGTCCACAGAAGCATTTCTAAAATGCTTAGTGCATACTGGATCTGCCTTGTAAAAAAATCATTAAAGTAATAGAATTATGAGTTACCGAAGAGATCACAGCAGTGATTTTGAACCTGTGAAAATGAGATGTGCTTTGGAGACTAGAAGATTTCTATATTAAAATACCAGCATTTTGAAATCATAAATAAAAACAGACTTCAAAAAGTAGGTCTGAAGCTTTAGCATAAGTAGTCCTAAACTAGACAAGTGATCTGAGTGTTAACCATTTGAAGTACAGACATCTGGGTTATGGTTGTGAATCTTTTGCTCAACTGTGTATTTGGGCAAGACCTTTCATTTCACAGCATAGGAAAGGCCATAATAGGTGAGGAAAGATAAGCACTTTTGAGAAATACAATATGTAATATGTGTAGAATGCATTTTCAATTCACTTGATTATTTTCAAACACAGATGTAAATTGTGTGTTGAATTCCCCAAATAATACACAGAGCTCTTGTCCAAGCCAGGAGGGCTGCTGGATGTTTTTGCACCTTTATTCTAATAGGTAAGGACTGGACAAGTTGAATCTTCTTCTTGTCTGTCATTTTTTTTCAAGGGTCTTAAATACCTGCCTGGTGGATGCACAAAGTAAAACATTTCAAAGATGCTTGATATTTGTTATCAGACACAAGATGAATTTTTTTTGCAATGAGAACAAGCAGCCATTGGAATAATCTCCCCAGGGAAGGGGTGGATTCCCCAGCATTGGACACTTAACATTGAGCTGGACTGGGTACTGGGCCACCTTGTTTAGACTCTGCTTTTGCCAAGTAAGTTGGACCAGATGATGCTCGAGGTCCCTTCCAGGCTGGTATTCTGTGATATTTGTTGCTGCAATGGAATTGTTGATCTGGAATCAACTTGCAAAGAGAAAATATGACCACGTTTTAAAAATGCAAAATAAGTGAGGAGACCAGCAAAATGGTCAGCATGTCTAACAGTGGTACTTTTCAGCTACTAAAAGCTTAATTCCAGAATTGCAAGTGTCAAGGTAGGAAGAGACTGCAAACCCAACCCCTTGCTCAAGCAGAGCCACCCAGAGACCAGGACTGTGTCTCATTATGTGCTGAGCATCTTCAAGGGTGGAAGATATATTTGAACAAACCAAGCCAAATATTGGTTTGACCAATCTCACAGTAAAAGTGATATTCAAATGGAGTTTGAGGTTTCTCATTTGTTCCCATTGCCTTTTGTACTATCGGCAAGCTCTGCTGAGAGAAGCCTGTCTCTTGCTTCTTGTTTCCCTCCCTTAAGGCATCCATACACATGGATGTGATGTCCCTGAGCCTTCTCTTCTCCAGTCTCAGCTTTCAGCCTTTCCTCAGAGGAGAGAAGCTCCAGCCCATCATCCCACTGACACCTGACAGCATCCTCCATTCTCATGCATTCGTCCCCTCTTGGCCCATGCTCTCAGGAGTAGCTGCTGTGTTTAAATGTGGCCTGGCCAGGTCCTCCTCTGCAAAGGGGGAGTGCCTGTCTCTGTTAACAGACCTCCCTATCTGGTCATTAAGAATAAATGTACCTGCCATGGTCTGCTATGGAGCATCTCCTCTGCTGTTAAAAATCAGAGTACCATAGGATAGAACAGTTGCTACATCCACGATGCCAAGGCCTTTATCTTCACCTGGATCTGTTTGTGACTGATGTACATCACTGCTGAACAGAGGACACTCAGGTGAACTATTCAGTTTGGGGAATTGGGCAAGGAGAACGAGTCCTGAACAACTGATTCATTTCCAGGGTTTGGTCCAGTGATGTTAACTCAGTCTGCTTATTAGTGTGGGTATTTGCTCATTTATTTACTTGTTGAGTGCAAGTGTGAGTGTGCTGCTTCCAGCTCTGTAACAGAAAATGAACACAAGGTGTAATGGACAACAGGTGACTCCATCAGATAAAGAAGGGCCACAGTAATGGTTAACATGTTGTGTTTCTGTACTACACATATCATTGATGCAGCAACAATGATGTGAAAAGTTCAAAGAGAATTTCTGAGGCTCTGGCCCTTGCCCACACCCATGTTTGCCTCTGAAGTTTTTTAAACACTTGCCAACAGAAACTTCTCCACATGCACATGACGGATGTGTATTATCGGATTGTAATCAGGGCCTTGCATATTTTGAGTGTGCTTAAACTGGATCAAAAATCCTTCCTAGAATAATAAAAAGCATTCTGGTTCTGTGTATTGCTGTTGAGGAGATAGTCTGTGCACTGTTCTTAAGGTCAGTGAGAGTGGCTCTCCTCTGGCCAGACAGGCTTTCCCAGGGCACAGTTTTTGTTACCCTACAATACATATTTAAAACACGTCATATGACTCATCCTGAAAATGTTTATTTCTCTCCATGGGCAACACAGCAACCACAGATGGCTGGTTCAGCTGCCGAGCACTAGGATCTGAATAGCTTAGTGGAGACAGTAACCCAGCTTCAGGCTCAGCCGTGCTGCTAGAAAGCATTTGGTGATTAAACATAGAAGTTCACCTCAGACTTGTAAAATTGCAGCTGTTAATAAAGAAAAGACAAAATAATGGGGTAATATAACTTGGTGATGTCACAACCTAGACTGTATTAGCTGCTTTGACAATGCAAGTAACAGGCCCTGGAAGCAGAAGCTCAGCTCCTCATCACTTCCACAATTTGCCTGCTCTGTTACTAAGGGTACAAACTTCTGCTGTTGTCGCCAGCACTGCTTCACTCTGCCATGTCCCAGAGCAGGGCTGGGAAGTGTTTGCTTGAGTTTGTTGGTGATGGTGCATCCCTGTTGCATCACTTATGGATGGAAATAGTTTCCATCTCTCTTCTGGTATCCTTTCCTGACAGGTAGTAACAATTCTGTTACCTGATTTAATTCCTCTGACTTTTTCTGCCTGTACAGTTTCTCCTGTCTCCTGTTGAAACCTTCTAAACCCAGAAAGGCAGTATTTCATAATGGATCTGTTTTGTGATGTGGTTTAGAAACCATAATTTCACTGGGATTAACTGAAGAGCTAAACACAGGTGAGATTGTGGTTGGGGTGCTTCGACAGAGTCACAGCTCCATATACCCTGATAATACCATACTGGCCATTAAATAATGAGAGCACACCTAATACTGTGCAGAAGACATAGGTATCTGTTACTGGGATACCATGTTTAAAATACATTATGAATTTCTAGCTGGGTTGAGAGTTTGGATGACTGAATTCCTTTTTTCACAGTGTCATAAGCAGGGGAAGTCTACATCTGGCATAAGAATTCAAACAGAAAGTTGTGAAACCACAGTGCTTATTTCACTGGGGCTAGGAAAAAAAAAGTAGGAAAAACCCCCCAGACTTGGAGAATTTAATTCATGACTTGTGATTCAGCTGTGGAATATGCTGTGCCACACAACCACAGACACACAATGTAAACACACAGGCTTGCATTGCAGTTGGGAGGTAAGTTTGGTTAGATATTCTGCAATTTTCAAAGTCATTTAATGGGACACAGAAGAAAGAGCTGTTGTGATAGTAAAACATTTCTATACACACTAATGTGAACCCAGTTAAAACTGGCAGGCTCATACATGCCAGATACGTGGGTGTACTGGTTTAAAGGTAAACTGGCAGGAGAAATGAACCCAACTCAAAAAGCATGTACAATAAATACAATGATACAGAGGAAGAATTGGTTTTAACCCCCAAAAAACAAGTGCATAACCCAGCACCCTGGGCCATGAACAGAATGGAGCTTACCAGCCCCTGTGCTGAGCACCACATGGTTCCCCTGAGTGCAAAGTAAAAGGAAAGAAAAACCTGTTGGTGAGGATGATGTGAGGATGATGGTCGCAGTCTGGTCGAGAGTGGCAGTCACAGTCCTGTTGAGGTTCTGGTCCTCCTCTGGATCCAACGAGTGTATGAGAAGTATGAGAAGTCCCCAAACCCCAAGATTATATATGCTCAGATTCATGTGGGATTGCCAGAATCTCCAGGGTGGGGAGTTTCATAATAGGTGATTCGCTCTGTGAGTCATGGGATATTTTGGGATCCTTGATGGCCCATTAGCAGACATGACCCCTCACGCTGAGTGTGTGAAGGTGCTAATGACACCCCAGAGAGTCATCATGGCTGGGTCATTGATATGAAGACAGGAAAACTTCCCTATCTCACAGAGTTCTTTATCACCCAGCTTGTAGCCTGAGGGGTCAGGTGTGCCCTGGACAGCTGCTGCCAACAATCCATTATTAACAGTTCATGGAAATGACACAGAGGATGTAGAATGCACAGTTTTGGTTACACCCACACAGTGATAAACTGGTCCTGGCTGCTGTAACTAGGACAATGGGGATATCCATTATTTACACCAAGTTTGTTGTAAATTTAAGTGTTCTGTAAGAAAGGTTTGTTTCTCCTGGCAAGTAAATGTTCAAGTCACAGCTATTGCAACTAATGGAAAAACCAAAAATAACCTGGAAATGATAGTGGGGAGCTACCTTATGACATGAATTGTGGAAAGCTTCCAAGAATATTGAAAAAGAGATATATATCTATTTTCATATTCTTAAAATGGCTGTAACTAACCCTGTGAGCAACTCCCCAAACTTTTCCAGCTGTGCCCATAGCTTTCACTATGCTGTAACAAAGCACACAGCAACAAGGAGGGATTAAGGGACACAGCATTTTACATAGTGCCAAGTGCATAACTCTGATCCTAACCATAAGCTGAAGAAATAATTAGCAATTCCAAATAACATTCTTCATTTGGGGAGTAAAAATCCCAACAAACTACCCTAGAAAATTCAAGCATAAAAGCTTTGCTAATGCTAGCTCATGGTTGTTGGTATCCTTTGCCTTTAGGAAAATCACTTTTCAATCAAATGAAATTTATGAAAACAGGGAATCTGAATTTCCTGGTTTCACATTCCACAGAGATGGCTGCATCTGATACAATACAATATTCTATCCAACACTAAAACTAGTGGACCAGACACTGACAATATTCCCATGCTGAGAGCTAGGGAGTGTGCTGCTGTTTAGAATACCTGTGTAGCACAGCACTGAAATTAAGGATCCACATTGCCTTACACTGTACTAGAAGCATTTGGAGATCAGATATGCATTCTCTGCATATTTTTTTGAAAAGTTAAACTACAGTGACTTTGTCTTCACAATTGTTCTGACCTAATGTCGCTAAACTGAGTTAAAAATATGACAACTTAATTTTTTCTGCTTTGGAAGTGTATATTTGCATTTCTGACATCCTCTCTGACCCATGTGGGTCTTGAGTGAAGCCTTAAAGCTGTGGTACAGGGACACAGTAAATCCAGCACTGTTGGTATGAGCAGCACTTAAGGCAGCACTGCAGCCAAGAGATGCTGATCCAGAGTTTACACTGGCACTTCAAACATGTTAAAGAAGCAAAATGCACAACCTGACAGAATTAGCAGATGCACAGAGAATGTGTGTATGACAGCATTTGTTTTCTGGCATACAAGCCAGATGAGCTGCTCCTGACTTGTGCCAGCAATTGCACAGGATCTGCTCTTATTGCCCTCAGCAGGAGGGACCAGAGTGTTTTAACTCAGAGGCAAATGAAGTGCTGCTGGGGGGTGCACTTGAGAATGAAACCATTCAGAGCTGCCTGCTTAACCTTGTTTGTTATGTGTAAAAGGAAGAGCTGGAAAAGTGTAATGAAACAGATATATAAATAGCAGTCTACCTTTGAACTGAGACATACATGGAAATCTCCAAGTTATGACACTGGGTAAAGTAGCATAAAACTAAAGCATGAGACAAGAGAGAGGCTGCAAAGCAACACTGAAGTTCTAAGTGGCAATTTCATACCCTCTCACAAAACTGTCTCTCACCTTGGCTGAAAGGTCCTACTGGACTCAAAACGTAGCCAGAAACCCCTTGCTTTAGCAGGGTGTGTATAAAGCCCATTAAAACTAAGCAAACTGAAGGAAAATGAAGCATCTCTTTGGAGCCTGTTATTGCCATTAACTCTGGGTTTCAGCAGAGAAGCAAATAATGTCTGGCAAGCATTTCTTCTGGGTCATGTTGTAAAAGCAATAAACAGGCTTGTGCTGCTTTGAAGTGCTCTTGTGCTGTCCCCATTCCTTCTTAAGTGAACCCAAATTTCTACACAGATGTTGACAGAAAATCATTAGCACTTTTATGGAAAACTACTCTGAAACCTGTATCAAATTTGTCCCTGCTAGGTTCACATTTCCTAACTTGCAAGTAAGACCGTGCTTGGTTTCTTCCATCTTTTATCCCTGTTCAAAACTCGTAAGTAAATGGTTTCTTCATTCCTTTGAGGTAGTCCAAGGTCTTCAGAAAACATAGAAAAGTGCTTTTGTTCAGCCAGCAAAACAAACCTAATCCCTGTACACTTTGGATGCTGGACTTCTGTTTAAGAATTTAGGATTTTGTGAAATCTCATTGGTTCTGTACATATTTACCATAACCCCTCAAAATCTTCACTGTTTATTAGCCAGTACTGGACACTCACATATGAATTAAAGAATCTCTGGGCTTAAGTCTATCAAGGCAACCTTTTTGGTCTTAGTTTTCATTGAAGAAAATTTTCATAGGTGTATAAAACTAAAATCACTGTATATGCTCTTTCACAAAGGGTATGTTTTTAAACTCTTAGCTAAGCTTTCCAGTGTGGTGCATATATATGTGTATATTTATTTTCTTAAGACATTTATAATTCCTTTCATTTTAGTAGCCATCAGATTTGTTCCAGCTAAATGCTAAGCAAGCTAACAGGCCACACATTGGAGAGATACTTGCTAATGTAAGGAACTGCATAAACCATCTGAATTGTTTGCAGTTTCTGTGGAGATCATCTGAGCCATTTCAGTGGAAAAAGCTTTTCAAAAACATGCATTATATTCCTGTGCCCAAGTCTAAAGAATCCACAGAACAAATTTCAGAAACAGATGGATTATCAACATATTCAACAGGTTTTTTGTTTCAACTTGAATGATTACGTGCATTTGTCATCATCTACCAAAAGTACTCAGGAATTATATATGTAGTACAACTGCACTTGAAATACAAAAGTGCACTTCACTCATTAAGAAACAACAAACACAACAGAAGAGATACTTAGAAAAGCAAATGATGGAGTTTCCGAAGAAACTCCCTCTGCTGCCTCCCAAGTACAGACATCTGGTTGTTTGTTTTGCTGTGTACCTTGCTTGAACAGGTACAAATAAGACAGTATTTCTGTCCTTTACATTTGTGCAGATTTCCAGCTGTAGGTGAGAGAAGTCTCTTCCAAATCAAAACTGAGGATGACTGTAACCTCACCCAAGAGGGTCCCACAGAGACATCCACATTCTTCTTCAATAGTTAATTGGGCAGTGTAGACTTGGATTAGATATGGATTTGGTAAAAACCTGCACCCTCCAAACCCCTCTGGAATCTATTTGGAAACATTATTTGTGTGAGTCACAAATGGATGTAACTGCAGTTAGTTTTAAGTGCTGATTTGAGAGAGAAAGGACAATATACACTGCATTGCTGAGTTCTACAGAATGACATTCATTCTACGCAAGGACACATGACAAAGTGTTTATTAAAATAAAAAGCTTTAATACTTTTGCATTTAAAAGACTTAGCAGAAAATAATTGCTACAAACATGCTACAACATACATGTTCAAAAAGTTTTCAGTGCTTTCAAAGTTTGGCATTTTGGCAAAAATAAGTTTTTCTGTATATACTTCAAAAGTTGGCTATTATAATACTGATAGAAAATACTTCATGTAGACTAAGGTCAGGTGCATAAAATACAATACATAAAATATACTGTTTGTATAAACATTTAAAGTATAAATTTCATTAGATAACATGCAAATACTGCAATACTTTAAATGGCACTTAAATATAGATACTGAGATTCTTTATAATTTTGCATCCAATATGAGATTCTGAAATGTACAAAACTATAAAAAGAACATACCTCTTCACTGAAGTCAGGTACTAGCATAGAGCTTGATTGTCATTTTACAAGCAGTGAGCCCAATGTCCTGCAAGTCTTCACTAGTCCAAGTAAAGACATCTACTGAAATAGGCCCAGGGCTAGTTAGTTTTTTTCATAATAAAATATGAAAGCATATTTACACGAGAATAAAATTTTTGGTAAGGTAATTAAGTAGCAGCAATCTGTTTCTTCCAAAAATGATGTTTAAAATAGGTGCATGCTTGTTGTTGTCACTGATATGCATCTGAATATAAAATTAACATTCTTCAGTAAACTCAAAACACTGTTTTGCTCATTGCTGAAAAACCCCATGAGATCCATTCTCAGAAAAAACATAAATCCATAATGTCAGAACCTTCCAGACTATAGTTATGGTGCCAAGAGCAATGGGAAACAATCTAACTGTGCTGAAAGTCATCTGACAAGTAACGAACAAGAGAATCATCTTTTCACATTATTCAAATACTTCTAGTTCTTCATTGAAAAACACAACTTCATCAAACCTACATTTTTTGTTTTCTGGTTCAGCGATCAACAATTCTGAATGTCCTTCACAATATAAACACCACAACACTCATGAATATTTTCCAAGCAGTTATATATAACATAGTAATACTGACAAGGTGAATAAAAGGCTTATGAACAGGGAGTGCAGAACAGGCACCACCTGAACAGAAGGAGAAGAAATGCTAAATGAAACTTGTACTTGAGATGCAATTAGAGCTGACAGCGGCACGTGTGATGCTAAAGTTGGACTGTCTGAATTTATCAGTGACTCTATCTTTTCTGCTTCTTTATTGCAGGCTTCAATCTGCGGGGAGAAAAAAGTTATTATTTATCTTCTTACCATGTAAAACGCCAATGCAAAAATGTTCCTAGACAGCAAAATCTGAGTTCCTCCCATCAGCACATAAGAGTTACATAATTTTGGGGAGTATTAGAAAACGTATCATAGATTTTGATACTCTTGTGGAAGCCTTGAGTAGCAGCAAAAGAAAAGGAAGGAGGCCAAACACAAGTTATTGTGGGTGATGTGTTTTGAGTGTTGATGCCAAAAAGCTCATAGTAAATTATAACCAAAGTAAGCACCTCTAAAACTGAGGACTTCCTTCCTGATAGACCTTGAGGTCTGCAACGGTGGAAGAATCAGGATTTTCTCCTTTTTGTGCTTTTTCTTCCAAATCAGGGAGAACTCATTACTTTTATGGGAAGGGAAGAGAATAATGGAAGCAATAGGAAAACCTGAGAAACCCCAGGTTTCCAGTCCCCCACTGACATGATGAAAATGAATTTTTCCCACTCTTTCTACTGCACTCCAGGAATGAATTTAGCATTAAGTTTCTTTAAAGGCCCTGGAAGCTGCCTCTGGTGAAGTTTAAACTTGACAAACTTAGTATCTGGAGATCCAAAGCTTAGAAAGCTGAGGAATGTCCAGCTCAGCAATGGGTGCCACCAGTGAGATGAGCAGCTCCTCCCTGGTTTTTGGGTGGTGTCTGATTTTGGAGAGTCCTCTCCCCAGGCACGGCTCAAGGCCTTTCCTAAGTCCTGCTAACATTTTGGGCTATTTCTGCTAACAGAGGAGAGAGAAATTGGAGCTGAGTTGGACATAACAGGGTTGCTCTGGTAACATGGGCAATCAAAATACACACAGTTTATCTGCCTGAGAAACAAGCACCATTGCATAAATACAAAAATGAAGTAAATCCATGCCATGCAACAAAATAATAACAAATAATAACAAAATAGCCTACCTGCAATGGAGACAGATTTACATCCACAGGAATGATGAGAATCACAATTTCGGATTCTATGCTTAAGTATCCAAACACATCACACTGTGGCACTGACACATGCAGGCGGATTTTCTCAAGAATGTCAAGTACTGTTATTGGCTTTTTATTTGTTACCTGGAAGAAAATAAAGAACCTTGTGGATTATGTGATATGGAAAATTCTCCTCCTGAATTCTGATGTTTGAAAATTTGTTTCAGCCATTAAACTACTCAGTACCAAACTCCACTCTAAATGCTACCAAAACCCAAACAATTCAATGATTCTAAAACATCATTCTAAAAATAATTCTGATTCTTAAAAAAACCAAATCCAAATCAACCCACTTGAAAACATAAAAAAAAATTAAAAGGAAGAAAGGGAAAGAATTTTTACTTCTTAAATTAACCATGGTTTTGATATGTCTTATTCTCCACCTTCATGGTTAGTGTGTCTATGTATCACGTACCTCCAAATAATGTCAGTGGTTATTTGTTACAGCAGCTTGTGCTCCCATGTTGGGAAACAAGAGGCAGAGCAGCCCTACCAGCTGGCACTACTTTACAGCCACTGAACCTGTGCCAAGAGCCCCCAGAAATGAAGAGCTATGGCTTTGTGAGGACAGATCTATATGTGCACCTATGGCAACATGTGACATTTTAAGTTCAGTACTTTAAATACTAGGTAAATATATTTTTCTCTTAAAATTTTTCTCTGTGTTCTGCTGTATCACAAACAATAATTTGGTTGTAGATGCTCAGTCTATTTAAGGATTGCCACAACTTAAACGTTTCTCAGCTTTTTTCAAGATCACAAACACTTCACTTGTGACTTCTGGTTACTCTGTTGTGTTCTGTTTCCTAACTTCAGCTGCAAGAATTCCATCCTTATCCTACTGTAGCATTATTTCTTTTGAGATCACTGGTACAGGACCTTAACAAGTGGAAGTCTGGGAAATCCAAGTAGATTCTATGAATCGAATTCATAAGGTCTCACACAAAACTTTTTTTACCAGATCTTTGGGGATTTCCTTGTTCATTAAATCTAGTCTGACATGCTGATTAATCAGCAAACCCGATTCAAACAGTCTTAAAACAAGCACAGGGATACTTTAAGAATGACTGATGGTGTCAAACTTGGATTTTACTGTCTTGGTTTGGAAGTTTAGTGGATTAAATCTCTAATACTTCTTTGCTCCGCAGAAATTGTGACTGTTGTTTCCTGATATCTTTACAAAAAACAGCCAGAGGGTAGGGGGAAAAAAAAAAAAGACAGATTTACATAACTCTTTAGTATTTGAAGCATTTTTTTCTCCCATGAACCAGCTGTCTGAACTAGAAGATGCACACATGACCTTTTTTCCAAAGGGAAAAAGCTTCAACCAAACTTACGTAATTTCTAGTCAATGCTAAGATTCTCTTGACTCTTGAATGCTGATTTGAATGTTTGAGAGATCACATATTTTAAATGTAAAGGTACAGATAACTACTTGAAATATATGAGCTATGAAAACTTGAAGAGTGTGGCAATAAGCAAGCAAGAGAAAAGAGTCAGCATGACTGTGGTGACCAAGGAAAGTGAAAAAGAGAGGAAGGGAAAAAGAAGAATAAAATCAATGTTCAAGCTAAATTTTTCTATGGTTTTACAATAGGTAATTATCTCTACTGCAAACATATGAACAGGTTAATGTTATTCTATACTGTTTTGGAAAAATTCTCTTTCTTCTTGGTACTTAAAAAAATGAAAATCATGTGCAGATGCAAACATGAATTGCTTTGCTTCACCAGGCATAATCATCATATTACTCTATTTTGTTGTGATGTCTTGCCACAAGTCAAGTGTTCTGCTGTGTTCTGTAAACTGAAGCATAAAAGCAGGGGTCAGTAAAGTGCAATCCTTTTATACACCACAAGGGGAGTGTCGGGGCCCAGAATGGTGTGTTCAGTGATGGACAATCAACATGAGATCAGTCTTGTGCTGGAGGCTTTCAAAGAGCAGCAATGAAGAATGCTGGTGTCTAAGTTATGGAGATGTTAAATTAAACCCCAGCATTTTAGCTGATGAGCAACAAAATGAGTGACTACTGTCTAGACAACCAAAGTGTGTAAACAATCCCAATTAAACGCAGAAAAACATTAGAATAGAGTTACCTACGTTAGGACACAGCAAGCTGGCAGAATGGACCTAATGAAAAGACCACAGAAAACAAATATACACTGGATTACCAGCATAAGGTAGATGCTGTTCCCATATCCTTTGTCTGCACTATTACAAGTCACATAAACTGCAAACCTGAGTCTCCTTGTTTGTGCCTACTCTAATTCTGTGCATCGTAATTCAATTTATATGCCTCAGATAAATTAATAAAGGAAAGTATAAAGGAAAGTAAAAACAGTATAAAGAAAAAACCCCCACACACTAACTACTGAAAAATAATGGGTTTTATAACCTTTCAGAAGAAAGTAAACTGTAACTTGACTTCATGTACCACTTAACATTAGGCATGATTAAACTGTTTACCCTTGCAAAATTATCCAGCTTGTCTTTGTCATATAAGATTCTCAGCATTCCAGCACATAGTGGACAGCAGGCTCCTATGTGAATAAAAACAAATCTCAGAAATAAAAGCAAGTAGTCTTTTCACTTTTAAGTAAGCAGGAGTCAAAATCTGAATAATAACTGAGAATGAAAACAGTAGAACTACCAAAGAAAAGTAAATGTTTCAATTTGATAGCAGAATTGCACATTTCTAATGTTTATTGAAAACATCTATATTCAAAAGCAGAACCTTTCAACACAAATTTACTATTATCAACACGAAGAAACAAGCTGAATTTTCATTCATTTCAAGATCATTCATTATTGTAAGCTAAAAACCAGAGGCACTTTGTGTACCCCAAGCCAAGGTTTTGTATGGATGCATGAATATACAACTCCAGAAATTATGGATTTCAAGTGCTGATACAGCTAGACATGACAGAAGCAATTATGCACATTGCAAGTATTGATTTCTGCAGTTATACCATGTTGGAGTTTAGAATCTTTAGATAAGGGGGAAGAGACTTGTATGACAGATCTGTGTTTAACACAGAAGCATGTCATGTTTCTCCTGTTTTTCCCCACCACCTCAGAAACCAAAGGGCTAATACTTCAACTTTCTACCCATGGCTGTGTATTAAATTCACTCCCCAACTTATTATATATAATTCATATTCACAGAATGACTTTTACAATATTAAATGTAATGCCAAAGCACAAAGACCCTCTTTCAAAGCAGATGAGAAATAAGAAAAACAAATAAAACTGTTTCTTTTTAAAAATGGAGCTTTCCTTGCTCTGTGTGTTACCTGTGATTAGTTGTTGTTTCATAAAGGAAGTGTTTATGAAAACAATAAAAAACCAGTTCAAAACGGCACAACTGCAAAACTATTGCTACTATCCTCTTTCACAGTACCGTAAATACATATGGTATTTTTCTCTGTCTTCTAATTAAATGTCATCTTTGCTCTTCTGGGAACCCCATGTTGATGACAGCTTGGTATCCCACTGTGGTGTCTGTGCTGGCACTTCCAAAAAATTGCTCATGATATTCCTAGAGACATCCTACCCGAGACACCACAGACCTCACTCGTTCTTCCCAAACCCATCCCCTGTTCACAGCTGCAAGTTTCTCAAGACTGAAGGAGCATGACTCCTAAAGCCAAAGCTTTTCTACTTCAGGGTTACTCATCTGGGTCCTGATACTGGCTTGTGCTAGCCTTAAGAAGAGATCTCTACCTCACCCTTTTTCTTAGATGTGTCAAGGACATTATGGAATATAACATTTTAAAGTGTTCCCAAAATCCCCATGCTTATACACAGAGCCTGGAGACTCTCCTCTCTGCACTGAACTTGCACAGGGAACGAACATACCTGGTGCAATGACGGGTTTGCAGCCCGTGGCAAAAAGCTGTGGGCACCTCACGAAGGCACACTCGGAGTGGAAGCCGTAGTCGGAGAGCACCCCCACGGCCTGGCAGGGCCCGTAATAATCCACGGCCACGCGGTCCGAGTAGGCAGCACAGACACTGCTGTAGGTCTCCCCGTTGTGTCCACACACAGGCTCCACCGACCTGCAGAAGGGCTGAGACACACAGCAACTTCTTAAAGGTGCATCTGCCATGCCACAGAAACTTCCCAGCAGTTTTAACATGAGGAAAACCAAAGCCAATGGGAATTCACTGCTAATGTTGTCAAAGTAGGAAATGTGGAGGAAACAACCTGCCAGCTTATGAATGGTTCATAAATGACAAAGGTAAGTACTCACAGAAGGTGACAGAGAAACGTAAGGTGGAATCTGAGAAATGTACAATAAAACATGTTTTGGAAAATAACGACTTTTGTTCTGTGCTAATACATAAATAAAATTACCATATTTAAATTAACTTGCTTATTAAGTTAATTAAAATCATTGTAATTTCATTATATTTTAAATTATTCTTTTAATAAAGGCAATTTGTTAAGAAATATTTTGTATTGTAGTATCAATATTTTAATGACTCGTTAGTAATTTATTTATTAATTCATCTTAGTGTGGATTTGTCTTCTTAAAATGTATTGTGCATGCGTATGTATTCCTAACACATTATTGAATGTTTTTATATATTACTTATTTACACCTCATTTATATTTATGCATGCATTATTATTGCATAAAGATGAGTGCATACATTTCCTTCAAAAGAACAAAATCCATTACTAGACACTTTGTCAAATGCCAATAAACTTAAGCTTCTGAACTTGGACAGAAGCAAATGGGATTGCTGACTCTGCAGACAAGGTATGACTAAGGCTTTTTGTCCAAAGCCTTGTGAAATGACACAACTCATTCCATAATCTCTTGCTAAAGTTAGTTACTTTATTAAACCTTAGTTCAAGTAAGTCACCATAGCTGCAGGATCACTGTACAACCTCTAAAAAGGCAGAGCAATCCCAGTTTCTGTGTTAAACACCTAAGCTAACAACAAAGCAGAGCACAAGGACATGTGAGCACCCCAAACAATTTATCTTGCAGTCATCTTCCCAGTAAAAGCAACACTGAAAGCTTAGAGGCCCCAGTGTAAAAAACTTTGTGAACATGGAAAGTGGACACAGATAACTGCTGGAGAAAAAGAACAGCCATGAAACATTCCTTTGATTGTTCCTGTTCAAGGACTGAACATTCCCCAGATATCTCATGAGGTATCTGGTGTGCAATGAGAAGAATTACCTGTACTTAACGAGGTCGGTGAAAAAGAATATGAAAAAGAAGGTGTAAAGACAGAAGGCAGAAAGTAAAAGTGAGTTAAAAGAGTTAATAGCATTTGTAATACAGAAAACCCTGGAAAAAATGTTCTGTACTTCTAAGAACATCAGTTGAGGCCAAGAGATGGTCTCAAATCTTCATAATTCAAGAAAAACCTGCAGATGAACAGCCTATCAATGGTAAAGCCACTGACTTGGAACAGAGCACTCCTGACTTTTCTTGTAAAGACACAAAGAGCTTGCCTACCACCTCTGTAGGGAAGAGTGGGGTGGAAAAACTAAACCTAATCCTAATCCTTCTCAAGGACTGATATGAAGACTAATCCAATCCATACTAACTAAAAAAGTATTAGAGACTGTCTATTCTGTAAATAGTTCCTATACAGTGAATTTGGTAAACCTGGGGCACAATCACACAAAAAGACAAAGACTTTCTATGACTGGGCATTAATATATATTTAAGACAAGTTCAAACTGGTAAAAACTAGCACTAGGAACTGCAGTAATTAATGTAAACATACCTCAGTGCTAGCTTTAGTGGCAAAAAATATAGGAAGATAATATAAATATCAGAGTCCTACTCCCATGAAAACGTAAGTAAAGGTTTGGATTAGTTTTGAGACAACTGTTAACTAAAGCAGAGAAACACTTGACAAAATTCTGAATGTAGGTTTGTGAGAGTATTTTTTATACTAGCTATAATTAAATTTTTAAATGATTACTTGCTGTTAAAATATTTTGTAAGGTATAAAAACAAACGGAACACTGCAAAAAACCTCAGTATTGAAAAAACAAATTGCAAACTTGAACATCAAAGGACAAAGAAGATTTGATAGTTATTGCTACAACCACTTCCTACCTGGCATGGTCCTCGGTATGCTAAACTTTTTCCTTTTTGGTACAGAGTACACAAATTGCTGTATTCCACATTGTCTGTGTCACAAACAGGATCCCGTGTCTGGTCACAATTTAACTGCCTTGGCACACATTCATGCTGGCTACATTCAAACTTCTCAAAGCTGGTCAAGCAGACCTGTTTCTTTGGTATGCACCTGCAGAAAGTAACAATAATTTCATATCATGCCATTTTGTTTGGTTTAGGTCTCAAAATATTCAGGGGAAATATTTTAAGTGAAATTTTCTCTAGTGCTTTAGAGCTAAGTGTGGTTCAGCAGAGCTGCAGGAAATACAAGCAATAAAACATTCTGAATAGCCAATTTCAGCCTCATCACAAACCCAGAACAATTTTACACCATGTTTAGTCAACGTGTGTGAACACAACTACAGTTTCCACCAATATCTATCTTTTACCAAGTATTTTTCAATGGATTCTCAAAAAAGGCTTGGATAAACTTCTTACCTACTCTCATGCTTCATTTTGTCAATGAATACTTAAGAAAGACTGATACGCAGCAGAAATTCTTTCCCTTTTATATTAAATATGCACCTTCCATGGTCTTATCTGCAAGAGATTTGTCATAGGCCCTGCAAGACATCCCTCTGCTAGAGAAATGCCAGCCAATAAAGTCTGATGAACAGACTGATGGAAGGTCTAATAGCTTTTTAAAACAATCTCCTCCTTCTATAAGGGACAGCAATGCTGCTACCACTGGATTATGTACATTATGTCCTTATTCTCCCTGAGTGCTGCTGATCCTATGCATCACACATGTCCCTTACATTAGAGAAGACTCAGAAATTCTGACATTTAAACACTTTACAAGTGGAATATAAGATCTTAAATACATAATAATAAAGTGCACAAGGGGCACTTCAAGATGAGCATGTCTAATTTATGCTGTATTATCAAACTGACCCAGAAAATGTATTGCATGCAGTCCTTTACTGAAACTGCATGCTGAAGTTCTAAGCATAATGGTATTTTGGAAAATTGGAAAAACAAAACCTCTCTGTACTCTCCAAATTTCAAATATAAAGAGAGTTTATCCACAATGCAGCTTTGAAATTCCAGTTCTGAATGCCATAATGGCTATTGCAGCTACAAAACTACAGTGTTTTCTCAATACTTTTCTGCATCAAGGCACTTTAAGTGCAGAAAAAGGAAAAAAATAAAATTGCTACAATCAGCTTTCATGAAAGCACAGTATTACACAACTTTTTATGATGGCTTTCTTTCAAAACAGAAAAATGCACAAATTCAAAGGAGACTGCTGTATTGCACAACACTGAGAAAATTGAAGACAGAGACCAATATTATGAGCCACAGCCTTTGATCTCTGTAAGAAAGGTCAGATTTTCTTTTCGCCTGACACTAGTACAAAGCATATTTTTGTTTTAGTATATTTGTCTATGCAGATTTTGCTTTTTCTGACATTGAGAAAACAAAGATTGTTCAGACACAGTTTTCACAAGATATCAATCTAAGGGAAAAAAAAAGTGTGACTGGTATTTTCTTATTTTAGAGATAAAAAGCAGAGATTATTGACTGAATAAGCAGGACTGACTCCAAGTCTGGAATTCAGATGTGGGTCTTCTTTGTAAACTACTAAAAGAAGGTGTGAAACAAAGTAGTAAATGACATTTATTGCCATTTCAACACAAACTGATTCTCCCACTTTTGAGAGTATACATCAAGTCTCTTTTATTGCTAAAACTGAGATCAGCAAAATGAATTTAACTGATATAGCACTACACAGATGGAACCAAGGACTGGCAGCTATTACAGCCCAGTATTACTATGATAAATAAAAAATAGCTACTTCAAACAGTTATTTTTACTGGAGTATCTCAAAAATAGAATGCTACTACAATAAGACAACACATTCAAAGAAAGCATAAATTTGCTTTATGAGTAGAAGATGCCAGTGAAGAGCTTAAAAACATATTCTGCTTTTACCTTTGATTTTTATTACAAGGGTTAGGGTTACAGGGGTCCTTGGAAATACACGATCCAAACTCAAACTGGTTGTCCTGGAGCCCCACACAGCGAGCTATACACGCACTTGGGTAGGTGCGCCCGTTTTGGCCACACACTGGCACAAACTGATCCACACAGTTACATGGCAAACCTGGAAAAGCAACACAGAGAACAGGAACCTGAGGCACACTCATCTACTGTGACAGAAAACACACGAGGGGTCACTAAGGTATCTTTGTCTTCCAGCAAAGTGTCCTCAGCCCCTTCCTCCCTCCTTCCTTTAGCAATGCTGCACCACACAGGGACTTGCAGGTAGTAGGAAGTCAAGTTTGTGCCCTGTCTCCTTGCTGATTCCACTCAGCTTGCTCCATTTTTTCCCTTTCCAAACACCTTATCTCTTAACCCAGTGGCAATACCCTGTCTCTACTTATTTTTACATCTTACTCGAGGTTTTATTTTTCAGTAATTTTTTTCAGGTACGTGTTTTTTCTGCAGTGTGGGTTGGATATGAGAGAAACAAATAGTTAAAAAAGCATATTAATAACAAATGATTAGGTGTTTGCCCTTAATACTGCAGAAAGAATTTAGCTGATAATCCTTGCTCTAAAAATATCAAGTTTTCATGGTTTGGAAAGTTACCTGTAAACTTCCGACGTTCGTCCTCTGAACTGTGCTCAGTTAGACACTGACGAGTAGAACAAATCAAGTTTCCAGCAAAGCATGAACAGACATTGCAATCTATATTAAAGGATGTTCCATGGCCTTAAAATAAAATGAATAAATACATACAATTAATGAAAACATACTAGAAGACTACATGTTCATATTACTACATCAATATTGTATTTTCATATTTTACATTAATTTCATTGTTTCTGTATTTTCCCTTATTCAAGTTATTTTCCCATCAAAATGTCTATCCTTTGGGGTTTTTTTAGATTTCAAGTTTTGTTTTATTCATTTAAAGGAAAAATCTGTTCACATGTAGTTGTGATTAATTAGTTAACCAGAGAAGCAGGCACTTTGTGATTTCAAAGCCTATTTAAGTTGGGTGTTTCTGTATTTAAGAACGATAAATTCTGGCTAGCAAGCTCCATGGCTTTTTAAAGGTAAAGCTTCTGTAAAGATACATTCTTCTCCTAAATTAAATTTACATAAGACTGATAGACTTCTAGACATAGTCTCACACAAAGCACAACTCCTCTGTAGCACTCATTTCTCTCCTTTGCATGTACATTTTTCAAGAGGTAAAACTGCCAATGCTTCATTCCAGCCCTCATTGGACTGGTCTTTTCACACTCGAATCTAAGAATCAAAATGCAAACTTGGGGAATTTCCCTCCAATTTAGCAGTTCCATTTTGATTTTCTGAACAGTCCACATGGCTGCCTTTCATGTTTTAGGTAAAATCAATTCATGTTGATGACAGCTGATCTATCCATAACAAAACTGGTTATCAAAGACTATCAACAAATACACAGTTCTTCAGGAAAATGTAACAGTAATCATGCCTTACAAAACAGACAGTTCTCTCTAATCTCTTTTCAAAGGGCTGAAATTGAAAATAAGAGTTTTTGGAAAATATTACAGCGGCACAAGGAAAATCCTCAGCACTGGAGCAATTCAGAAGAGATGCTCCTAGACAAAGGAGGGTAGAAAAAGAGGGGATGGGAGAGAAAGCCTCTGCAGCACAAAAAGCTCTGTTTAAACCACAGTACTACTCAAGGACAATGGTATTTGTCAGCAAGGAAGAAGAAAATTTTTCAAGGTTTGAATAATGCCAAACACTGGATCTCAGGTGATTCTTCAGAGTATGTGACTTAGGATCCACCTGAAAACTTTCCCAGATAATTGGCTTTCACTATCAAAGAGTACACATAGCAATCTGTTCTCATAATCAGTAGGGATCTCATTACCTGGAGTCAATTCACACCACAAAATACCTCAGCATCATTTAAACCATTCCAGTGGTTGCTTTATAGAGAATGGTTTTAAAACCCACAGTTCAGATTTTAAGACTAAACCCTGGCTTTTTACCAACAAAACCCAATTAAATATAGTCACCACAAAAAGTTCCTATGGTGACCATAAACTTTTAATTCTTTGTTTTCAATACATCATCTAATGAACATGGAACCTGTAATTTTTGCCTTTTATTACGTAATACCTAGAATCTTAATCACCACACACACTTACTGAGTCACTATGGCAAAAGAGAAGAAGCTGTCTGGCTTTGGGTTTGTGGTAGTTTGTTGGTTTGTTTGAAGAAGGGACACTAACTGAATACCTACCAGCTACATATATTGTTGTTACAGGCACTAGAACAAGTGACAGCTGTGCAAACATAAAATAAAAATGCAGCTTCAGACATTTTTGTGATTATTTTCACCAATAATCTGAAAAACTGCAAGTTTCTTTGGACAGAAATATATATATCAAATATATAATTAAGGTTAAAATGTTTTCGGTGTTCTGTTTCTATGAACAAATAGTACCAATTTTGCAATAAAAAAATAAGTTTTAAGTATGTTTGGCTGACTTTTATCTTCTTTGGATGAACAACAAAAAGCCCCTAGATTCAAAAAGCCCTGTTCCATTCCACGGAACATGGCAGGCAGTCTTTTCTATGTGATGGAAATAATTGTAGAATTGATCACTTAGCTCTGGTCAGTATCTTTTACAACAAAGAAATATCCCAATTACCTACTTGTTCATGATTTAAGGTTTGATTCACAATCCAAAAATGATGTTTGTTACAAGTGTAACTACAACAAGTGCCTTCCCTCTAAAGTTTTACTTAATGTGAAAATAACTCTTATCACATGGTAAGGAAAGTAATTCAGTTATTTTGGACTCATTAAAACAAACTATCCAGGCTCAGATTAAAAGAAATTCCTTGCAAATCCCATCAAAACAAAAGGAAGGCTTTTAGGCACACATATATTAAAACGTGGAACTTCTTGCCAGAGGCATGATAAAAGTTTCTGACTTTTTTTTTAACACATATTTAAAATAGATGGAAGGAAAAAAACCCAACAAACCTAAAACATGTAAACCATTTGGAGATAGTAAAGAAACCACCCTGTGTTAAAAGGAAACTGTGTGTTGAGAACAGTCTTCATATAGGACTTTTGATTAGTTGAGACAGACACAGTTCAGTTTTGATTTCAACAATGGAATATGTTCCTACATATTCCTACAGCACATGTAGGAATTAACCAAGTATTACATATATAGGGAAGCAAACATTAAATTTTGTATTTTCTGATAAACTGCATTCAGAACGTTTGTGTCTTATATAGCTAAAAATTCCTAACTTAAGGAGATTGCTGTATATATTACTGTTCTAATACTTACTTTTTCTTTGTCCTCCAACAATGCATGATTTTTGGAGGTCAACGCAACGCATTTCCATGCAGTTTTCTAGCAATCCACTGTGTCCACAGGTACAAATCTTGTAACACCCAACATCACCAGCTGAGGATGGCACCTGGATAAGTGTACCTTGGCGGACAATAAAATCAGAGGCTTCTCCCAGTTTGCAGCCTGTGTACCAGGAGAAATTTTAGTTCATATTTAGTAAATGCTTGGGCAAGTGCCACTACCAAAACTAACTACTACTCTTATGGAAAAACCTAAGGTATTCCTAAATAATCCTTAAATTCCTAAAGCAGCCTTGCTCTTGCCCTTTAAACTATACTTATTTCACAGAGGCAATGAGTAGCAGAAGTAGAAAATACTTGCTTGAGACAATGTTCTGAAGTACCTGCAAAAATGTTACTTTAGAGAAAGACTTGTTATTCCAACAATTATCAAGTATTTTAGACATTTTTGCACTGTAATAGTATGAAACATGTGATATGACAAATCCCACATATGCTTCACTCCCTCCAAACAGAATCTGAATTAAAGGGTCTCACAAGCAAAGCCCAGTCATTTCCCCTCTCTTACATATTTTGTTGTGCCTTCCTTCCCTACTTGTACCTTTTAAGTGAACACTGAAGGACTTACAAGTAGATGTAAAGAGGGGAGAAAGGGAGAAAAAACTGGAAAACTGGATTTAAAGTAGAAAGAATAGAAAAGAAAAATGGTTTTAAAAATAGCAGAGAAAAATAATAAATAGTAGATTAAAATAAACCTATAAGTGATGAACTGCAACAAATCTCCTAAAACTTTGAACCAATAAAAAGACCATTCTAACACAAGAGCCACTGTCCAACCTTTAGAAGAAGCAAATTCTCTTCAACAGCTCTGTGTGAGCTTGTTTTCAGATGACTTTGAATGACTTTCACAGCAAGGGAAGACAATACAACCTCTATATTAATAATGCTGTTTTTCAGGAAAACAAAAGTATTTTGTAAGGGTCATCGAAATAGAACCAAAACAACGCCCCCGGGCTCACACAAAGAGTGAGCTGAGGTCTACCCTCATTTTTGAAAGAGCAGAAGCATAGCAGATGTACGAGTGAAGCAAAATCCAGCTTTCCTCTGTAATTAAAAACCACTGGAGAAACTGCTGATCAGCCACAGAAGTGCTGGAACACAAGAGGCTCAGAGAGCTGATGTGAGGCTGTTATGGCAATGTTCTCTGTCACTTCCTCTAGAAAGGAGGCTGTTTCATACAATTCAGTTTAAAAATCAGTGTCACTCTCACTTGCTCAGTGTCTCTCAGTGTAAGCGTTCGAATGGTCACCAAATACAAACTTTCTGCTTCAAGAACCACAGGTGACCCTTCATGTCACTGAATGACACCTTTTGTTTTAAAGGATGGGGGAAAATTGCAGTAAATACTAATGGTGTTTAAGGTGGAAAAATGAAGGGGGCTGTCGAAGTTAGACATCAGAGTCTGACACTTCCTTTTGTAGGTCTGACTCGTTATGAATGCCATCCAAGCCTGCCATTTCAAAGTTATGTTGCTGAAGCTCATTCTCCATAGGGTTCTCTCCCCAGTCAGCTCACATTTACACACAGTGCAGCAGTTAGACAACACCAGTGCTCCAAAAAAGTAGTTCCCAAATGACTACAAATCCTTTCTGGTGAGGTACAACTGCACTGGAAGTACCAGTGAGCAGAGCAGAAGGAGAAATGCAGTCGGCTGTGCTGCTGCATCTCCAGATGTCTTTCATGTCCAGGAGGGGCTGATCACTGCTGGGGATGGGCAGGGTGTTGGTCAGCAGGAGGGGAGCAGTGGGACTGTGCATCTCTTGTTTCCCTTGGGTTTTATTTATCTTTTTATTATCTCCATTTTCATCATCACAGCTATTATTACTAACTTCATTTCAATTATTAAACTGTTCTCTCAACCCAGGGGTTTCACCTTTTTCCTGATCCTCATCCCCAGGGCAGGGAAAAGTCAAACATGTTACTTTGGTGCCAACTGGGGTTGTTAAACCAAGGCACAGCAATTCACTCTAAAACTGGCAACAGAATTTCCGTAACACACATTTATCAGCAAAATTCAGGCAAATAGAAGTTCAAAATCCCTTACCTGGCACACACAAATATGGAAGACACAGCTCTCCAGACTGACATCCTTTTCTGTTTACTTCACACAACTGATTAGCTGCACATGGATTTGGATTACATGGATGTGTAACATCTTCTACAATATTACCTAGAGAACTTGGGCCTGAAAACAGAATATACAGCATCTCTATTGATTTAAATAAGGTTTCTTTTCCTTCAGTAAGGCATGACGTTTCTTACATCCAGTGAAACAAATACTTCTGACAATTCTGTGAACTCCTTTTTTTTTTAATTTTACTTGTAGGAGCTTGACATGACAAGGTAGTTAACTTATTCCAGTAGGTTAATCCTCAGGTCTGGAAATAATGACCCAGATGATTCTTCACATGCAAAAGATATTTACTCTATTTTGTTTCCCCATCATTTTCTCTGTATGAAAACCACAGACTGACAAGGATTGGTAACCCCATAATCAGTGATTAACAAATTAGAAGTTTCCAGTACACCTGATGTTTAACCAACTTTGTTATCATTGATAAATGTTTGTTTCTGTTTTCCCTTTAAGTCATTAGTAATCTTATCCTGTTACAAGCTTAAAGGGAAAACAACATGGGAGAGCAGCAGCTAAAGGGAAAGAACAACCCAAAGCCTCAATAATTTGTCTCTCTGTAAACAATTTATTTATTGAGGCATGCTTTCAGTTGCAGCTTTTACTAACCAAAATGTTACTATTTTCAGAGTTTCTGGGATTCTGAGAAAGAAATACCAAAATTTAATTTGGAAGAAGGTCCAAAACAGGCAAATCCTACAAAGCTAAAAAAAGCCTGAATTCTACAGAAATAAATATGGAATAGGAAGCAGTAGTAGGGTAGAGCAGTTTTGAAAAAAAAAGTAAACAGATGCATTTAAATGAAGCCTAGAAACAAACTGAAATTTTATTAATAGAATTGTGTTCCACACTGAGGGAGAAGGCATGCTAGAAGAAAACAGAATCACGAAATCCTAATTCTTACATATACCTACTAAACTCATGTTCTTTTGCCCCAAGGGTTAATTTGGTTTTTCACTTATTCTAACTGCACATTCATTCATTGGGCAAAAGTGTAATTTTGTTTATCAGGAAGATGTGTTTTAAACCATGCTTGTTGTTTAAGTGACATTTCATTTGAGATCAGTCCTCCTAAGCACGACCCACTTTTGACCTGTAAATAAACAGTGCCAGTAGTTATATTATTATAGTCCTTTTTTTCGCATGTAAGACAACTTCTTGAGTTTTCTTAAAGGAACATCAATTAGTCTATTTGCAAGTAGCTAAAAATCATTGCAATTAAACAAGCCAGATTATTAGATAATACATATTAGCGTGGTTGTACTGAATGTATGAAGTCCTCAAAAAAAGAGTGTGGTGGGTTATCCTTGGCTAACAGCCAAACTGAGACCCAGCCCCTCACCCCAAAGGGGATGAGTGTAGAAAATAGTTAACAGAGGAATAGAAAAGCTCATGGCCTCCTAAAGACAGGGAGATTGCCTAAGAATTACCATTAGAGGTAAAATTTGACTTGGGGAAAAATAATTAAATGTATCACCAACTAAAGAAAGAAATCTCTTTACATATTCAGACAATGGGGAAAATCCCGACAAACATTAAAGCAACTTCTTCCTTCCTTCCTTCCTCCCTTTCCCAGGCTCACCTTCACTCCCTTACTCTAGATTTCTCTGTCCCTGCCCCAGGTGATGCAGCAAGGATTGGGAAGCAGGAGGAATGATGTTGAGGATGGTCAGTACTCAGCAGTTTCTCTCCACCATTCCTTCCTTCTCACACCCTTCTTCTGCTCCAGCGTGGGCTCTCCACGGGCTGCATCTTCCTCCAGGGAATACCTGGGGCCTGAGGTCCTCCAGGGCTGCCTTATGGACATCTGCTCTGCCATGAAGCACCTTCTCTCCTCCTGCTCCTCTGACCTGGGTGCTAACCTTTGCTGTTTTCCACCCTGCCTGTTCGCTTCTCCTCCAACTGTCTGGCATTTTTTGCACTTTTTAAAAAAAAATTATTCACAGAGACACCACAAACTTTGCTAACTGGCTCAGCTTTGGCCTGCGGTGGGCCCAGTGCAGTCCCTGACATCTTCCCATACAGCTCCTGCAGCCTCCACTGCTTGAAAAACAACCGTGCCACGTACACCCAACAGAAGAAGGAATAAGTGTGACGAGCTATGGCAACTTGAAAATTCCAATTTTCTCTAATACACTAAATCAAATGCCTCAAATTCAATACAATTTTCTTTAAAAGAAATAATGAAAATTAGTAAAAGCAATGATAAGCATTCAAAGTATCTTGGATTCTAATTTTGCTGCATAGGTATGCTGATACTTACTCAGGTAAGTATCCAATGGTATACAGTTCTCCAAGTCATCTGTTGGAGATAAGAGCTCACAAATACTCTCAGCTGAGTGACCTTCAGGGAATTTATTACGATCTCCACACTTCTTCAGTATTTCCACACAATCCGATCTTTAGATAAGTAAAGAAATGGAATTTCATCAACACTACTTGAAGGAAAAAGGTCTTGTATGAAAAAGATTTCTTTCTACAGTATTCGCTTTCCTGAATCCATAACTTTCCCCTTCTGCCTCACAACAGAACATATATATATGCTATGTTTTACATAGTGGGGAAGAACAAATTTCTGACATAAAGACAGAAACTACTTCTTTGGGCTTGGTGATCTTCATTCTCTACGGCATCATAGGCATGTATCTTTCAAAACAAATCATTTCCTTAATTTACAAATGTCTAATATGAATTAAACTCTTCTTAACTACCTGTATAATTAATTGCTCTCTTTTTGACCCAATCACCCGCTTTCATAATATTTTTTTTAAAAAAACAACCTTTTTTTTTCCCCAGACCTTTTTGTCAGGTGAAAGTCACCAGTAGGTGCCAAAACAAAAAAAAAGAGGAAAGGTTTCAGACACCACTGAGAGCCCAAAAGCCCCAAACAATTCATCCACTTTACAATGAAGGCATATACATCCTTCCCACTAACAGGTAAGCATCTTGCATTTACAGTGATAGACACTCAAGCAGTAGCAACTATGCAATTTCATATTCCTTCCATGTTTGCCTTGCCATGTTTTCCTAACACAGATCAAACACAGTTCTACAGCAGCTTTTTAGCTCTCATTAAAATCCTTCATAGAACCTCTAAACTGTTCCCTCCCCCCCGGCCCCGTACTTACTTGCAGATAATACTTCCTCTAGATTTGCTGTGGCAAGGTTTAATCTGCAGGGAGCAGGCAATTGCCTTCCACATTTCTGGTTGGCATTTTTTAATATCAAGCACAGGAATATTTATAAATGGCATCTTAATACTCCCTTTTTCCCATAGCTTCATATCATTCATAGCTCCCTGGTCCGACTGAGTATTGCAGCTCCTAAAAAGTTCTGTGGGCCTTAAAAAAAAAAAAAAGATAAGATATGGCATGTATACAAAAACTAAAAAAAAAAGAAAAAACCACACATGTTTTGCCTTTCACCACATGAATTCTAAACCTTGATATGGCTTGCTTCTTATAATATACAAGAAATTAATCCCTTCCATAGTTAAGCAAGATCAGAATCAATTTGAAACCTGTCTTTAAGGAAAACAAGCTCTTTAAGACTCAAGGCTGAAACTCTCCTCTCACCTCTATCTCTTAGATCAAATATCACTTAAATATTTCTTACCTGAAGTTGACTAAAGAGCAGATATCCCAGATACCCCAAATATCTATGTGAATGTTTCCTGGTGAATCACTAATGCAAATTGATTTATCATTTATATTTACTTAGGCTTGTGATTCCACTACCTATATAACACTCATGTCACTGCATATTATTAAAAAAAAATGCCAGTGATCTCTAATATCTCACAGAATTTAATTTTTTAAAGACTCCAGCTATTTAGTTTGTAACCGTGCAATTACTAAAATCAGACTCCACTTTTAAATCATGCATTTTGTCCTACAGAGTATAAACCTACAAAATCTCACCAAGGAATTTTGGGAATGAGTAGCATGTAAATTTAACAAACACTTTAACCTTATTTATAATACACAACATTTCAGTAATCATGGCTTACTCGTGTATACAAAAATACAGAGGAATACGCTGCTAATACATATTACAATTTTACAAGTTCATGGGTTAGCTTTTATTCTTGTAAGTTTTGTTATATCTGTCATTAAATACATTTCTAAATGTTCATTCTAGAAAAAACTATTTATTTTTACATTAACTAAAACATATTTGCAGAAAGACAGCTACACAATCTCAAAATAAGTCTGAAAAACATTTCTTTTTTAAATCAAAGCACAGGAATTCCTTTATAAAATATTCAGTGTCTCTCTCCTACCTGTTATTAAAATTAGTGCAGTAAGTAAGATTTCTACAGCCCAGCTGACAAGGTTCTCGTACATCTGCTAAACAGGTCAACATGGAAACTTCAACTGGATTATACTCACAGAAGCGATCAAATTCTTGCCAGCTCTGTGAATTGCCCCAGCTTGTGCTATAAAGTTTAGTGCAGAGCTCTCTGAAAAAAATAGAGATGAAGAAAATAAAATGAAAAGGACAGCAGCCACTCAGATGCAGCAGAGCCCAACATTTCTTTGCAAGTCACAGCAGCCTACACTCACCATAGGAGATTGTGTTAGAGCCCAGAAAGTCTGCAAGGGTATCCAAATGTTGTGCTCAAAGCAAATAACCCCACTTCATGCTTTTTAAGTTTCCATTTTGCTTAAGAATGCTAGCAAATCTTTAAAGTATAAAACTGCAATATCCAATAAAACTGTAATAGATGGAAACCTGAACTTAAAACTTTGAGGTGAGAACTATCCTAGCTAATTTTACATGTAATAAATCTAGGCTGACATCATAATGAACAACTTCTAATCCCATCCTTGAGCTTCAAATCACACTTTCTCCTCTTACAGTAATGACAAAACATGTTATGTCAAAAATGACAAAATACGTTTCTTCTTTTGCCCTGATGTTTGAACCAGGGATACTGTTGGTTGTTTTTGAATTGTTTCCTGGTGTCAGCAACATCCAACTCACTTTATTCACAGCAATACCCTACAAACCACAACTGTTCCCATTCCAGCTGAATGCATAGAACTTCATTGTGCTATCGGATCTCCTACATACTGAAAACTTGAAGGAAGGGTCCATTTTTGGAACTCATTGCCAAAACAAGCAGCTTAAAGATATTATATCAACTGCCTATGCTACAACGTTCTAAGAAATAGCAACTCCAGGGCTCTACTACTGAACTCATTAAAGACCCCACTAAATTCCGGATCTGTTGTTTTGTTACTGGAAACTTTTATACCAAAGGAAGTAACAGCTCAAAAATCAAAGTTTTCAACTTATTTAGACATATTGATGCATTTAAAATGCAATCATCATCTATTTTTAGAGTGGGCAGAAAATCACCTTAACTTAAAAATGTTTCAATAACAGTATTTTGCAAGCATGCAACTATTTCCTGAAAACCTTTGTGTTTTTTTAAATGTCAGAATAGTCAGCTCCCTTATTTAATTACTAAATCATCTAAGTTATTTTTCACTGACAAAAATCAGAGGAGCATCTAGTAAGGAACATTGCTAAGGTTTTAACATGAAGCAACCGGGCACTTCAGAGTTTGTGCAGTTCATTGACCCCTTGGCTCTCTTCAGCATCTGGTTAAGATCTCTCAACCAGAGGTTGTGATATTGGCTATTATAACCACAAGTATAGTATAGGTTTTGTTAACTTACTGCGTCTGTTGTAGTAAGCCAGTGCCAAATGTGAGAAAGGGCTGATTCCTCTTACAGAGCAGTATGTTTTGAGATACAAAGTATTGGATAGAATAGATATTACCTAAACCTCTATTTTCTTCTATGAGTTATAGACATTTCCATTTGATGTACATAGCAAGATTCAGGTAAAGGCCTGAAACGAGACAAATTCTGCAGGACTTTCACAAGTGGAAGTGAGGGTAGAGAGATACTGACCTACATGTGGAAGAATTTGCTTTAGAACAGCAATGGAGCTTAGCTCCATCGAGGCCTGTTGAAGGTGGAGGGTGCACAGTGACTCCTGGGTGAACAGATCTTGAACTCTCAAGAAAACATTGCCAAAGTGGGTCCTGAGGGAGAGGCATTGTTTTACAGCCTTCTATAAGCCCATCAACAATTTCCAGCTCTGTTTTCATTGACATTAGAATTCTTTTACAAGCAGCCTGACATGCATAGTCTTCTGCCCTATCACAGCAATACAAACCTGTTGAAAAATTAAAATAGTTAATGACCCATCATACAACATTCAAGATGCATGGCATAACAGCCCTCAGAGAAAAAGTGCTGTAAGGGGGCTTCTTCCCCACCAAAGAATCTCAAATAACATTGCTTCTCTTAAATGCATACAGAACCAACTCTCGGGAAAAAAAAATAAAACCAAAACCCAATGTGTAAAACTGAAAAATAAATTAAAAAATCAATAATGCACCTAAACCCAAAAGTTATCACTATATAAATTCATTTAATTAGTTACAATACAGAAATACATTATAGTCTTATATAATAACACAGTTTATATAAAATGTACACACAGTCCTCAAACATTTTTAGTATTTTTTATAAGTTTCACTAAAGAAGGAGTTTTTTATACTTACTATCTGTAGGATTTCTCATTGGATATGACTGTGTATAGTTGTTCACACAGTGTATAAGCTGAGGGCTAATAGATGCACAGTAATTTTCAACTGCTTTAATTTGTGAAGGACCAGGAGAAGAGTCTGTCCGAAAAATTGCTTGACAATATTCCCGGCAGTTCGTATGATGACCTGCATAACTGCAACACACTGACCCCACTGGGGAAGCAAACAAACAACAGAAAATGTATGGGTCCCTACACAGAGAAATGAAGAAATGAGCATGTCTGTACAACACACAATGATGCTCAAGGTATTACTGTGGGGAAAAAATAAAAATGAAGAAATGCTATGGTCTATTAAAATACAGAATGACTGGAAATATCTGAAACTAGCCAAATTACATTTGTTTATTTGGCAGGAGAAAAAAGTTGCTAAAACTGCCTTGAACTCAAGTTCAAGAGACTAGCAAACCAGCTGAGTCTTATCTTCAGCTATTTTGTTCTTTTATTTGAGGCAACCAGACTTGTCCTATAATTGAACTATCAGAGAAATACCAGTAATAAACAAATAAATATGAGAGTAGTACCATTCAAAAACCCCAGACAGGCAGTATTTTGAGTCACCCACTTTTGGTAGGCTGTTAAATATACAGACTAGTTCTTGAGAACTGTTCCTACTAGAATTAGAGAGACACTGATTTCATTTTCAGGCAATGAAACACTTGCATGATTCTTCAAAATTTCAATTCTGCATTTAATTTTGCTACTTAGCACCCATCAAATGAACAAAGCAGAAGGCAAAAATGACAGATAAAACAAATACAAATACCCAAATTAAAACCTAATGTAAATTATATCACAGAATATGCCAAGTTGGAAGGGACCCACAAGGATCACAGTCCAACTCCTCTCTTTATCACTTGAGTAACACAATTTATGCATGGGGTTTGTTCTTCTATGGAACTGAATCCATGTATTTGTGTATCTGTACACCCACAGAATTTCTTACATTTTGGAGCAAAAAGGATAGAATGATATAAAAGATAAACAAAACAAACTATTAATTATATACTTACTTTCATTTCTGTTAATACAACTAAAGAGAGCATTCTGAAATCAAAACAAAAACAGTGTTACAAGTCAGAAAACTTCAAATAAATATTTAAGTGTCCAGTCATTTCTTACAATGAGCTAATGAATTTTTGGTATTATTTGCTCCAATCAAACACTACACAAACACTGAAACCAGGAAATCAAAAGATCAAGGGTCACCCAAGTTCTGTGTGTACTCATAATAAAATAGATAAATACTCAAACAAGCTAATAAATTGGAAGATTTTCCTGGACTTAGAAACAGCATGCTGTAATAGTATGTCCAAAAATATTGTGGGTTTTTTTTTTTTTTGTTGGTTGGTTGGTTTTGGGGGTTTTTTTAAGGACAATAATTTAAAAGATTCTATGTAAAGAAAAAAAGGCACTCTGCACAGATGCATACATCCAAATAGAAAATCTCAACACACTAACTCCACAACAGCATACCTTAAAAGCTAAAGCATGCAGTCAGCTCCCTCAAACTGCAGCCAAAAGGCACAGCTGGGGGAGAGACATGTTAAATGACAGAGGAAGGGAAAGGCACACACCCTGCTGGCTTGTTTCAGAGGTCTCTAATCCACAGGGCAATCACAGAATGGTTTGAGTTGGAAGACACCTTTAAAGGTCATCTGGTCCAACCCTCTGACATGGGCAGGGACACATTCCACTAAAGGAGGTTGCTCAAAGACCCATCCAACCCGGCCTTGAATGGTTCCAGGGGCAGCCACAACCTCTCTGGAAAACCTGTTCCAGTGTTTCACCACCCTCATCATCAAAAAAATTTCTTATTTATATATAGTCTGAATCTACCCTCTTTTAGTTTATAATCCTTAACCCTTGTCACAACAAGCCCTGCTTTCTTGTAGGGCCCCTTAGGGATTGAAGATATTCTAAGGTCTCCCTGAAGCCTTTTCTTCTTCAGGCTGAACAACCCCAGCTCTCTCAGCCTTTCCCCATGGGAGAGGTGTTCCATCTCCCTTATCACCTTTCTGGCCCTCCTTTGGACTTGTTCCAATAGGCCCAAACCTTTTCTGTGCTCAGGACTCCAGACCTGGATGCAACACTTCAGGTGGCATCTCACCAGAGTGAAATAGAGGGGCAAAATCACCTCCCTCAAGACTACTGAACCTTTGCCCAAAATAACAGTCCTTGCCTCACTGAGAAAGCACATATAAAAAAGTAGATACTGCATGTAGGTTTTCTGGATCTCTGTTCCAAATTCCAAAATGTAGTTGCCAATTATGAAAGACTTTAAAATTATATGATTGTGAAACAGAGGAGAAATTTGAACTTCCTCCACAGCTGACCTCTACACTTGTCAGAACACCAGATTAGAAAAAGTGATCAAATACATTATGGTAGTGACAAAACACAATCCCCATCTTCATAAAGTTTCCAATCTCCATTTCCCCTATCCCTATCATTAAACAAATCTGTATTTTACACAGAAGAGAGACTCTGGAGAAGAAAACAGAAACACCACCAGACTGATCCACAAATGCAATGTGGCATTAAAGTCTTGCTTCAGTATAGGAAAGTTCCAGATATGTCACTACCTCTACCTAAGACAAGGAAGGGAGCTCAAAATGCAGGCTTAAGTTTAAACTCCGTAGTTCACTAGATTATTCATTTGTGTTAGTCATTAATTTTTACTGCATTGCAGAGGAGTGGGTATCCCAAATAATCTTTGGGTTATTTTTGTGAAAATCGTTTAAGAGCAAACACTTCAGAACAAAGACTGGTTCCCTATGATGAATTAGCATTCCTGCATAGATAGTCCTGATGGAAATCTGAAGAGCCACAAGAATTATTTACTGTACCAAAAGATTGAAGACTCACATTTTATCTGAGATTTGATAAACTTCAAGCCTTGATATTTCACTTTGTATCATGCCATTAATAATTTTATTTTATGCTGTACTTTAAATCCCAATTTCCAACTGGCCAATTCCTTTTTATGCCATGTAAATCATATTGCTACCATCCTGTTTTCAACAGTCTCAATTACAACACCTTTTGGATAATATATTTCTGGATAGTGAAATATGTTAACAGTTAACCACAAGATTTTAAAGAGGACAGTCCCAATACTGTAATAAGCAGCATCAAATTTCTTCTATTAACAGTCAGAAATTAATTTAAACCTTGGATAAGCCATTGCAGATGTGGCACTGAAATAAAGACCTTAAGAGAATAAATACAAATCTAACTTGAAAATATAAGTTATTTTTCCACTAACAGCAGCTACTTATAATTTTAGTTATTATAAGGTACAGGTCTATTGCGTACACCTCACACAAAAATTGAAAAATCTGCCTTACATAAAACAAAGCCCCAAACCTCACAAAATAACAACTGAGACATTTTATTTGCATTCCAAGAATATCCCCTAACAAATTTTACGTATTTTCTCCCTAAAGCATGGATACTGCATAATTTGTCTGAGACTAAGAATGAATTTGGAGCAAAATTCCTTATCCCAGTTATTACCAAGTTTTCATTGAGATTTTTCTACTCTGTGACACACAAAGTGAATCACGTTACTCATCCATGTAACACAGATGAGGGACAAGAGAATTAATGGAAAAAGAACTTGTAGACAGACTCACCATCCTACATCTGTAAAGAACACATTTATACTGTTGTCTAAAGGCTCATGGTATTTTTTATAGCACCACACATCCTTCTCTATGGCTACCATGCATTGGTTTTCAGAAAGGCACTGTTTCACTGTGGCCACCTGGTTTCTTTGGCACCTTCCATACAGGAAAAGAAAAGTAACTGCCAGATAGGAATTGCCATGAACAGCACCACTGACCCAAAACTGGCTGTCCTCAGAAGCTGCTGGAGTTAGACATCCCCACCCTGTATGGAGCACTGGAACCTGGCACACAAACCAGCCAGGCAGAAAGCAAGACTAACTTCACTAATTAATGCACTGGGATAGTGGAGGCTGCTGGAATGGCTGAAATCTGTCTGTCATGGTTATACCCAAGTACTTGATCACACTGTTAGCACAAACAATACCTAGAATCAAGCTGTAATGCTGCAATAAGGACAGATAAAAATCATCACGATATTTAGAAGCTGAATGGTACAAAAACATGATTAAAAAGCAGTTCAGGGCAGTGTCACTGGTCCTGTTAGCTCAGGGTACACAAAAGAGAGGAGAATGTTGAGAAGATCATGGTATCTACTAACGTTCCTCCTCTGAGGAAGGGCTCGAGTTGACACAAAATTATCTTCTCACAGCAATTTTACACACCAATTTTATACAGGCAGGAGGCCCATACCAGATAATAAATCTTCTTTCTATATTTTAAAACTGTAGTTCCACAGACTGCTGAATTGCTGTAATAATCCTCATATTTCTGTTAGGAGGAGGTAGTCTTACTTCTCTTCTCCACCTCATTTACAGCTTTTTGTCCCTGTTTTCTGTCCCTGTTCCCAGTTGTATTGCCTTGCGTATGCCTTTACATCATCTTCTCATGACCTGATCTTTCTCAGTAACCCTGATGAAAACTCATGTTTCTCATCTCCTAGGGATTTAAATCAGAATTTGAACAGGCAATACTAAGAATAGAATAGAACAACCTTTTTTTAGATACCATCTTTTAGAAGGACCTGCCAGATACCACAGGCAGAGTGAGGCAAGATGTATATTTGTAGGGCCAGCAGTGGGAGGGAATGTGTGTGGAAAACTGGCAGTTGCAGGAAGGCACAGGGAGAACTTCAGCTGCTCTGGTTTGTTTGTTACAGCAACTTACCCGATTTCACAAAACTGTAAGTGTAGCCACAACAGGAAACAGCACCAGTGTGTTTTTTGTGCAGGGCTGGATAACTGTTCAGCTACCCAAAAAGCACAGGTGCACACATGGGGAGTGTAGCTGTACAGACACGAGACAATATAAAAGAACAGTACTGTCTAATCATCCGTTTGTAACTAAAGCTGGTAATAGCATTAGACAGTCAGTCTGATGGGAATTTCTAACTGTAATTTTATTTTAGAATGCAAGATCACTGCCTGTCTCTGGTAAAGTAGTACTGATGCTTAAGAAATCATAAGCTTTTTTGCCCACTCAAGCTTCATTCTGCTATTGAACTGGCAGAACAGAAAGACAGAGAAAACAAAGCAAAAGATGAAAGATATAGGTAAGGAAAACCAAAACCAACTAACCAACCAAAAGCAAACGTCAAAAGAGGAAAAAAGTATGTTCTTTTTAAAGGCACAACTAAGTCAAGATTTAGGAAAATGAGGGTAAAAAGTACACCTGAAACTCCATTTTCAACTTGTGTTGAGTATTAAATTACTAAGTGAACAAAGATGGCAATATTGAAATTTCTAAAACACAAACATACTGATTTGTTTTACTGGTTCATTAATCCCATCTTTCAGACTTCTCTTGTTTCTAAAGACAGATGTTTCTGAAATTGGTGATTAAAGCCAGTGAGACTGCAAGCAGAAGGAAAGGAAAGAGGCAGGCAGACACGAGCAACACAGCCATGTACACCTTAAAAAAAGTCTCAGATTTCTTTCTGGTGTTACGGAAATTGAAAAAGGCTATTGAGGTTTATCTGCCAGAGAACATTGTTCAGTCTTCCTCACCAGAACCCTCTTGAAGAAAGATTTTAGCCAGTACTGCAGGACCTCACTGGTTTCGCTCTTTTTGGAGCTCATCAGCTGCAGGTAACGGCTCAAAAACCAAAATGCACACAGCCAAACTCAAACAGAGCAGAACATTTTGCTGAAGGAAGGAGTCCTCTGCATTGTAAGGCATGCTGTCATATTACAACACAAAAAGATTCTTTTCCTCCCTAAAAAGTATCATGGTATCTGTATTCCAACTTTGAAAGAAAAATAAGTTTAGTACCGTCATCTTGGGCAATCTACCCACAGGGAACATTTGAAGCTAGATACTATCTAATTAAGGCCATCTTAATTTGTAAGTATTACCTACAGTTAACAAATACACTAGCAAACCAAATGCTTCTCTCTATGCAATGAAAACCATGCGATCTCTCCTTGATGTCATTTAATCTTTAAATTTGTTGGTGGAAGATAAAAGACAAAGTAACATAGTACAGTTTAGCAGAGTCAACTGAAGCGTCAAATGCTGGTGAACATGTCAAGAACTTCAAAAACTTGCAGTAATTAACAAGTAAGGCCAGGATTTTCCTCAATTGTGTAAGCCAGTGAAGAACTGAGAACACTTGCACAGTGAGGTAGCACAAAATCACTGCAACTTAAATTTTGTCAAGATCATTGAGTGTCCTATCAACATTCTTTGAACAGAAGAGAAAAGAGACAAAAGGCACCAGCAGATGACAACATTATTTACAATGTGTAGTATATGGTCATAGTCCATCCTGAATTAATTAAGTAGTACTTCCAAGGCCACACACACTCCTAATGCCTTAGTAGGTCATTAAAACTGTTTAGGAACCTTCGGCTAAACAATGTCCTAAACAGTTCCTGGAGTTATTATCTATTGTCTCTGAGCAATTGGCACAATTAGATACGGGCTAAAAACTGCTGACTGCATTTTTCAGCAGGGGTAATTAGTAGTCAGCATTCACTAAAACCTCAGCATAAAGCAGAATCATATGATCCTAAAAGATAAAACAAGCCAATACTGTAGCACAGTAAATACTTCTCTGAATCCCCATTACAGCGCTTGAAGCTGCAGGCATTGCATTTGAAGTTTCTGTGTTTAAAAAACTACAAAAAAACAAAGTCAGCTTAGGCTAAAGAGTGTTCAAATCTGTGAGAGCAAAAACATCTTTAAACAGTCCAGGGACATCAGAAGTGTTCACTACTGTGCATCAAAACTAGTTTTAAGAGCAGAAGACAAATAACTGGTGACATTTCCAATTGTATTTCGCCTGTTTGGCAGATGTTAATAGTGCTCAGCTGCAGTAAAAAGCTCTCACAGTGCCAATTAGCTAGAGAAGTGTGAGTGTCTCATTTGGAACACATGAAGTAAAAACTGAAGTTCTTAATGTGCAAAGAGGTGAACTCACAGTATGCAGTGTACAGACAGACTCAAGAGCTGCAATCTGATGGAAACTTTAGTCCTACACATATTCCATAAGGTCTTTTCCAAAAATGACCCTTCACTTTACACAAAACTCCTAAAATATGAAAATCAGAAAATCCTACATACAATCCATACTGTCTCCAATTTTTTTTTCCTTCGACTATTACCTACCTTCTTTTTAGAGGAAGATGAACAGGATAGCAGAAAGCTGGAAGAAGTAGTGAAAGATAAAAGAGCTGAGAAGCACAGAACTAGAGGAAAAAATGAAGACGACAAAGTGAGTATCTGAGAGGCAGAAGATGGAAAAAAGGACTATCAGAATAAAATCTTCAAAAGAAGGCAAATAAAATACTTTTTGGTAACAGTCAAAAATACTCTGCAAGCTGTGTTCAATTCATTCACCGTATGCAGTGCTACTTGAAAATAAAAAACTGTTTAACAGGAGACATAATCTTCAATGCACTCATCGAAAATTAATAGTTTATTCCAACATAATTATTTTCTGAAATGTGCAATATCTCCAAATTAAAAGAAACATAAATATTTACAGTAAAAGTAACTCAGAAACATAAAATCAGCAGAAAAAGCATCTTCAATTAATCTTGTAAAATGTTGGCACATCAATGCTAAAGTGATTCTGCTACTGTACAACCTGAGCTGCTTAGCAACTTCAAACTTGGTGATACCTCCTGCTTAGAGCTTGGGGTTTTTTCACTGCTCTGAACCCTATACCCTTACCCTTGAAGACTTACCTCATTCTTCACACTCATTAACTTAGTGGGAAGCTGAAGGTAAGTCAAGAAGTTCCTTCTCTAATCCCAAAAGATTATGCATAGCTCAGTCAACTATTCTAGGCAGCTTGTGAAAATTCTCTGGGAAATCCTTATGTGAGTGTACAAGAAACTTAAGAAAGCTGGTAAGCTATGAGAGTGTTTACAAAAAAAGGGAATTATATTTTCATATCATTAATTCATCTAGTTTTTACTTTTATGTCATGTACTTATATATTAAATACCTCAGCAACAGACTTCAGAGCTGACAAACATGCACTATGATCTATACAGTAAACCAGTTCTCAAATTGGATCATTATTTTTAGCAAAGTATGGATTCTTAAACCTAAAGGCAAACACAGTACACGTCTTGTATTTATGTGATACACAGGCTGTTTCTGATCTCATCACCTCTTTGAGTTTGAAGTAACCACGCCTTCCCCAGCTCAGTGTCTTCCCCAGCCAACCCCACTGAATGAAAAGTCTGGTACCAGTCACAGACACAGAAGCTACTCCCAGACTACACAGAGAGCAAGAACTACACCAAAGCACCAGGAACTTTTTTTTTTTAAAAAACAAACCAAAAAAGGGAGAAAGAATGACTAGGATGTGGGAAACTGCAGGTTCCCTTCAAAAGTATTTTATGGAATCTCCTACTTTAGGCAAAATTTCCTTCAATTTTATACAAGCAATAAGTCTCTTGAGAACATCGCAAGTACTAATTTTCATGAGTACCTGTTAGCCCAGATACATAGGAAAACCCATTGTCATACAAAATGCTGCAATAACTTCCACATCAGATACTTTATTTCTGTCCCTGACATGCTATCTGTATCTACTACACCTAGTCTTCATTAAAAAAGTACTTTCCTTCTTCACCAAAGAGATGATGATTCCCTTCTACTGTAGTTTTTCTCCCTCTCCTCTTAGTGTTGCAGAGATAGAAAGCATTAAGGTTTTCTGTACAATAACAACAAGACCATTCTTAGATTAAGAGCAAGAAACCCGCTTTTCAAACCTCCAGATAAAAGCTGGAAAAGTAAATGACTATCACCATTTTGAAGTCATTCTTTATTCTCTTACCTTTCCTCTCACGTTCTCCTTCAACCCAAATTGGCCAACCTCCTACAGCAATGCAGAAATCCAGAAAAAAGAAGGAAACAGACCAGCATAATAGAGGAGAAGCTTGCAGATGTTGACAGTACAGCATATCACAGCATGAAAGGAGACAGAACTACGTGAAATGAAAATTAATTTTTAAGAGAACAACCTATGGTAAGTTCAACAGTGAAGAATCTAGGAAAACACTCCATAGTTTGTTTAGATAAAAGGACCAAAGGAAAACCAATATTTAAAAAAAAAAGGCAATTTACTGCTTCCTGAAAAAAAACTGGAAAGCTGCTCCACTTCTGCCCAAATCAAGAGAACAGAAAATTGTCTGATATCCTGAACTGTTGATTATGAGCAGAACTGATGCAAGACTACCTAATTCAGGGCAGAAGGAAATGAGGTGAAAGGGGGCAGGAGGAATCTGGTTTTTAATTAAGAAACAGATCAAAAGAAAAGTGGTCCTAGCAGAACAGCCTTTCTTCACACTGTGTTGAACAGAACATTGGTAAGGGCAGGTTTTTGAAGACACCCTAATGATTAATTCTATGCCCAGAACAGCAAATATAATTGCAAGTATTAACAGTTTCACTGATGCTATAAAGGAATTATACATATGAAATGATTTACATTAAGATAGTATACTTAGAAGGCTATTCTTTCCCAAGTTTATTTCTTTAGGTGACTTTTAAGCTGAGTCTGTCAATGTCGAAACTGAAAAGTTTCTGACAGAATGAATGATCACAATGAACGCTGTCTTTGATCCAAACTCCTATGAAATAAACTTTCTTGGAAACAGTATCTCCAGTTTGAAACTTGCAACTTCTTCATTGAAATTAAGATCTATGCAAGTCTAAAAAAAACCCAAGACCTTTTTACAGAACGATTATACTTTTACAAAAAGTGTAGGGAGAGGTAACTTACATTTGAACCAAAATGAACATATCTAGAAATATAACAAGACTGGACTTTCCCTCTTCTACAAGATAATTTTTACAGAATTTATGTAACAGTTGAATTTTAGTCAGATCTGTTCAGACACAAACACATACCTCATATTCCTTCCTGCAGACCTTTAAAACATCATTTTTTGCAGAAGCCTGAAAGACATGAATTATTCCATTTGTAGTAGAAAATAATAAAATCATGTTGTAAATTAAAGACAATTCTACCTTTACATTAACTGTGATAACCACAGGTTCATGACCTAGTTATATGTTCCTTTAACAACCTAAAGAGCCCATGTAAAGCTTTAGGAAAAAAAGCAGAAACCACTACTGTGAATATGACATTTAATTAAAATCCAAAATCTCTTAATTCTGCACCAAGTTAGTTGACACAAAGCAGCTTTGTTTTTCTGAAAGGTTTATCAGATAGAGCTCCATACAGGAAGCATTTAGGAAATAGGAGACCTTGAGCATAAAGATCTCCCCCTTTTCTATGCTAATTGCCACTTAAGTGTCCCTTTCCCTTCTCCTCCCTTTTTTACTTCCAGTACCATGGTTTCTATTGTCAAACTGAGTTGCAGAAATTCTCCTTTCAGACTCCAAATCAGTTTATTCTGTAGAGCATTTTGTGCTCCTTTTTCATATGGCAGATATTCAAAACTGTTATGACCACTAAGGGGTTACTCCAATAATTTAAAACACCTGGGTAAAGTCTGACCTTGGACCTATTATATCACCTTCTTCAAAATGCCTCCAAAACTCCCTCAAGTTTCATGAATCAAATTGAAAATCCAAATATTTCCATTATTCCTAATATTTGGGAAGTATTGGTATATTAGTATAAATGAAAATAACAGAAAATATGTTAACCAGAGCCTGCTAAAGTACAAACACAGCTAAGATTCTAAGACAGCAGAGCCTGAAATCAAACAACAGAGCATCTGATTCAGAGAATAATGAGAAATAATGTAACAATCATAAGACCAAATTAATAGAATTTCATAGGACACAGCAATAAGTGGAAGTGTTTTTACCAGTTCTGGAAAACACTTAAACATTAGGACAAATTTGAAAACTTTGATAAAAATAGAATTTGAGAACAAATACCTCTATCTTCTTTTCAGAAGATCAAAAGTATCCAGTTTGTTTACTCACTCCTCATCTCTTTCCCACACTACTCTGTGTACTTATCTCTTGTCATATAAACTTTTTGCTTTTGGGTGAATGTAGCATTGCTTTTTTTAATGACAACAAATTACTACTGGGTCAAGATTAAGATTCCAGAGGTAGCATGCAAGATACTATTGTGAATATTAAGTACATCTGTGCTCCACAACAGTTACAAGGATGATGATAGATAAGATTTTGAAGATGGTTTTAAAGTCTAAAGCATATATTTGAGGGGGGAAAAAAAACACCTCCAAAATTCTTCACATATTTAATAAAAAGGCCATTGTTACATTTATGTATTACGCTTAAAATTGTTACTTGACAAAAATACTGTTACTATTAACACCAAATTAACCCTTCCTCCCATCTGATGAAGAAAAACCTCTTTGAAGAGGCATAAAAATCTATTTGGGGCTGGAACTACAATGTTGCATCACTAAACATGAAATTGCAAAAAAAAGGGAGCTTAGAAACATTGCCTTCTACTCAGGATTATTTTAAAGTAACAACTTTTATGTAAATACCATGACAAAAAACTTCAAGAAATTAAGTTTAGCATAACCAAAGGCAGGTTCAGAATTTTTATGGATTCTGTCAATAAGTTAGAAAGCCTTACCTGTTTACATGCTTGCCGACATTCCACAGCAATAGCTAACTCACAGCAACCTAAGCCAACCCACCCATCAGACTTCTTCAAAACTCCTTGGAAAATAAGATGACAGACATATTAGAGACATATAAGATGACAGCATATTAGAAAGAGAATGTTTTCCCTTCCCTCCATGTGAGTCAGTTCTTATTTACATTTGATAATCCCGTTCTCATTCAAGAAGCCTATTTACAGATTTGATTTTTATTGCAATTCCAAACCACGTTTAGGCAAGAAATGAACAAGCCTGTGTTTTCATAAGTGCTGAACCTGGCAATTAATGAAAGACCATCCATACACTGTATTTAAAGATGCTTTATTCAAACTATTTTATATGTTCAGTGGAAATATTAGATTTTGATAATTTATCTAATCTGAAACATAAACCAATAAAAAAACAACAGGAAAAAATAATTAACATTATCTTTTAAAGAGGCATCCTGTTGTGGGTTTCAATAGCACATTTTTTTACCAACTTTGTCAATGCAGAACATGATCCTTAATTTTTCTTCAAGGTTCCTGTAATAGTTTTGGTCAGGATGGAGTTAAATTTCTTCAGCAGATCTGGTACGGGGCTGTGTTTTGGATTTCTGATTAAAACAGGGTTGATAACACAGGTATGTTTTAGTTACTCCAACACAGACAGCATCAAGGTCTTTTCTGTTTTTCACAGGGACCCAGGAGTAGGCTGGTGGTGCACAAGAGGCTGTGAGGGGACAGAGCCGAGACAGCTGACCCCAACCAGCCAAAGGGATATTCCACACCACACTGCAGCATGCTCAGCCATAAAAGCTGGGGAGGACAGTGGTTGGCAGGGGCTGCCACTGCTTAGGGACTGGCTGGGCATCAGTCAGTTGGTGGTGAGCAATTGTTTTCTTTTGCATCACTTGTTTATCTTGGGTTTGGGTTTTCTCCCCCTCTCTTCTTTTTTTAACCCTTCCATTTTAAAATTATAAACTGTATTTATCTCAACCCACGGGTTTTCTCACTTTTGCCCTTCTGATTCTCCCCCCCTGTGCCACCAGTGGGGAAATGAGCAGACAGCTGTGTGGTACTTTTATTTGCCTATGGGAGTTAACCCATGATGTTCCCTCTGCCATTGATCTCCCCAAGAACATATCCAGAACTTTCTGCAGTAAAAGTTTCCCATCTCCCTGTCTCTCTTAATCCATTTATTTCACCATTTCCATTATTCTCACTTCTTACCACAAAGTTACATCAAAAAGCAAATTGCTGCCATAAGTTGTTTCATCCTCTTAATTTCTTCATAGACACAGAGTTTCTAGCATTTTCAAGACACCAGAAATAAAATAAAAGAACACACTGCTGTATCTATTTCTCATGTAACTTTAAAGACAGAAATAATTAAAGGGAAGGTTTGACCTACGCAGATGCCCAGCGGCTGTGACAAACTTGTTACACTATTTTTCCTAGGGCAGAAGGTGGAATTATTTAACTCAAGTGAACAACCCATTTTTGCTATGAATATTTTAAAAATAAAGCAGTACTTTATTACATGCACAAATTACATGCTTTATGTGGAAATAAAAAGTAGAAATTAAAAGAACGAACAACCTAATTTAAAAAAATGCTCTTAAGCCTAGTAGATATGCCTATTCAGAAGAGTCACATGGGACATCTAGCTATAAAAAAGGGAACTGAAAGAGCTAAAAGCGAGACCAGTGATCATAAATTCAAATGCTAAGAAAACATTGGGGGAAAAAAAGGAACTAAAAATAATGGCAATCAGTGGAAAACAATGGCTAGTTGGTATTTATCATGAAGAAAATTGCCCTTAAAATACAATTTGTCAGCTTTACAAACACAGGTGACATAGAATGTCTTACCAGTGTCTCTTTCATGACATTCTGATGGGCAAATAAAGAAAATGCACTAGTGGCAAATGTACAAAGGAGAAGCAAAATATTTACTAAATTAACACATTTCCCTGGGAAATCAAAATATGCATTACAGTTATTAAAATACAAATTAAAACCTCAATGCACAAGTAAGGCAACAGCATTGCACAGCAGGTGGAGGGAGCAGAGGGGCAAAGGTGCAGAACAGCTTTTGTTTGTAGCCTGTACTCTATCAGTTTGAAGAGGCCACGGACCATCCGAATGGTCCAGACCTTCTGCTGGCACTGCAGGCCAGTGATCTATCGCTCTTTGTGGAGACTGTTGAAATACTCTTTACATAAATTCAGAGCATTGGCTCAGCTTTCCAATTCACACCAGCTCAAAGGAGCTGTGAAGGTCATGAACAACTGCAAATTCAGCTCACCTTTCATTTCCACAGCTGGGGCACAGAATTAGTTTTTCAGAGGTCAAGCATCTTTTTGAAAGTGTCAAAGAAATGGCTGCTGTGCACACATGAGCAGCTTGTAATCGCTGTTCAAAAATTTGGAATTTGATGCATTGCTTCAGACTAATTCCAAAAGTAAGTATATGTCTACATGGGAGTCACACACACAGGTTGAACTACATATGTACAGTTAATTGCCAAATCAACTACTCACTATATTCTGGTTTAGGCATAAAATAATGTACTGGTTGTTTCTGCATAAATTCCTAGGTGGAGACACCTTTCAATCAAAACAATAATGTTTGGTAGAATATTTATTACTAGGATTGATAACGTAAGGCATAAGCAATCTAAAAAACACAAAACAAATATCACATGCAATATGAAAACAAGATTTCCAGAAATCTCTGCTGCAATAACTAGCTGTATCCAAGAGAAACACATGATAAATACAGCTGTACAGTTTTAGGGACAATGTCACCACTGAGCAGTCACCAGTGAATCACCACTAAGTAATCAGGCATCCATATTTTGTGAGATACACAGCCTGTGTTTTTCAGATGTACTGGAACTAAACCAAACTGTGATAAAAGAATAAAGCAAGCTACAAATAGATGCCAAATTAAGAAGGCTGATAAGTTTCAGCTGCAGTTAGTATTTTCTTGGCAACTGGATCTCTCTCCAGGTTATATCGGAGTAGCAGACAAGTTTGTGAAGAAAAACTTGAGGTCACATTTTGAAGAAACACTGAACTCCATTCAATACAGCAATTTATAAATAAATTTTGTCATCAAGGTAATTAAGATGGGTGCACTTCTACATGAAAATACACCTTCGGTGCACAATTAATTGATTGAAGTCCACAGTCCTGACAAAACATTAAATTCATCTGTACAATACAGATTCCTGAAGTAGAAAAGATCATCTAGATGCACAACACAGACTCTCGGCTCTCTCAGCCTGCTCTCATATATGTTCCAGCACCTTAACCACCTTAAAATGTCTTTTTGTTGAACTTGCTTCAGTGTGCTCACAGCCTTCTTGTACCAAGATGCTCAGAACTGGACACAGCAGCCCTGATGTGGTCTCACCAATGCTGAGAGGAAGGATGAGCTCCCTTGATCTCCTGGCAACATTTTCCCTAATGCAATCCTAGTCTCTTCTGAGCTACATGGGCACGTTGCTGGACCATGTTGCACCTGCAGGTTGCCAGGATCCCCAGGAATGTTTCTACAAAGCTTGCTTGCCAGTAGGTCACCCTGCTGTGTGCTGTGGAGCACGGGGCCTCCACCAGGTGCAGGACTTTGCACTTTCTTTTCTGGAACTTCACGAGGTTCCTGCCTGCCTCTTTCCCAGGCTAATAAAACATCCTTCTGATTGGCAGAACAGCTACCTGGCCCAGTAACCTCTTCTTTCAATTTTGCACCACATGCAAATAATTTGAGGGTACACTCTGCCCCCACCATTAATGAAGATATTACATAGGACTAGACCCAGCAACAACCCTTGGGAATCTGGCCTCCAGCTGCACTCTGTGACACTGATCCTTTGAGCCCAGCAGTTTGGCCAGTTTTCACTCCACCTCCACTGTCCACTTATCCAGCCCAGACTTCATCAATTTGTCTATAAGGAAGTTATAAGAGCATAGTGCTGAAAGCCTTACAGAAGCCTTACTGATAGACAACATTAATTGCTTTCCCCTCATCTAACAAGGCAGTTAGAGGGTTACCAGGCTGATAAAGCACCCTCATATATCGATGCTGACTAAAAGCAACCACCTTCTTCTCACTGTGTCTGGAAATTGTTTGCAGGAAGATCTGCTCCATTATGTTCTTAGGGGTTTTGAGGTGAGACTGGCCAAGCCTACAGTTCCTCAGGTCCTCCTTGTCCTTTCTACAGGCATGAGTAAACTTGCTTTCTTCCAGTCCTCAAAATCCTCTCTCAACACCTAATCCTATCCTTCTCTACCAAGTACAAGTCTTCCTTGCTGTGGACTTTACGACTGATCTCAGGACCTGAAGGCTCATCTTAACAGTACAGACAGAGGCAAAGAAGACCACGGCCTATTTAATGTCATTTGTCAGCAGGTTTCCTGCCCCATTCAGAGAGAGGTACTCATTTTCCCTAGTCTTCCTTTTCTGCTGATGTAGGTAAAGAAGCTTTCTGACTATCCATCATGTAATTCACCAGGGAGAACTCTAGATAGACTCTGGCTTTTCTAACTGCATCATGCATAAGTGGGGCTTGGATAAGGTGATCCCTGAAAATCAACCAGCTGTCCTGGATCCCTCTTTTCTGCAGGGCCACATCCCATCAGATTCTTCCAAGCAGATTGCCTGTGCTCTCCTGTGTTTTCCTTTCAAAAGGTACCAGAGTGACTATACCTGCCTATGAGCATCAGGGCCTGTAAACATGAGACTTTTTCCAGTGGTACCAAGAAGGCCTCATGTACTTTCTGTCTGATCAGGCAGTCTGTAGCTGATACCCACATCATCACCCATGTGTGGCTCCTGTTGTTGATGTGCCCATACAATGCCACTCCAATGCCCATGAGCTGCTCTCAGCAGGCTCATCATCCATCCCCAGGCAGAATTCCATGCAATCCAGTTAACACTCTCACACAAGGGGCAATTCCAGCTCCTCATCTTCCTGCCCTGTCCTTGTACCTGTCCATCACAGCACTCCTGCTGTGGGAGCCTTCTCTGTGTCTCTGTAATTCCAATAGAATGGAAGCCCTCTAACTGCACATAACCCTCCAACTCCTGTTTGCTCCCCATGCTGGGTGCACTAGCATACAGGCACCTCTCAGAAGCACCCAGTTGTACCAATTCCTCACACATGGAATAAGAGCTTCCCCTGTAATACTGGCCTACTAATTTACAATTAATTTACCATTAATTTACAATATTCAACCAGGCATGGAATTTTAAAAGTGGCTCACATCAAGGAAGAAGAAAACAGTAATATAACTTCAGCTGCAAGAAGAATGAACAGTGATTGGCTTCCTGCAGGTACAAAAAAAGCAGAGGATGACAACTGGGGAGTGGTTCATTAACAAAGATTTCCAATGCTTTTTCACATGCTCAATTCTAATATTCAAAATAAAGTACGTATTTCTCACTGGCAGTAAAAGCATTGCTGCTCATTTAGCTACTGAGCTTCAAGGAAGATTAGGTATTGTCTCCAGCTAAAACTTTATCAGGTTTTAGACGAAATAGAAACACTGCAACTTAAGAAGCTATTATATTTTGCTAGTTTTACTTAACCAGTAAGACAGCAAATCTCTTTAAAAGCTCTGGAATCAACAATTTGCCTCTGAGGCTTCGCAGGGGGACAAGAAGGAGGGGGGGTGAGTCTGAGCAGATGTTGCAAAACTCTTATAGCCTCCTCTTTCCTCAGTGCCACTTTTCCGACCATGGCATGCTAATTTCATTCAAAGTTTTTTTATAAATGACATATGATACAATGGACTAGTTAAATCTGATTTAATTTATTTTTGAGCTCTGCTTTTAACATAACAGTCCTGACTTGTGATTAGTACTTTAACTTTCTAAATCCACATGTACCAAGCAATTTGGTTCATGATCTGAGCCCTTGCACTTCTTAAATTGCTTGTCTAGTTCTTACTATTTCCCCCCATTACTCAGTTTTTGTCCAAATCATGCTGCATCTAGAACAAAGTCATAGTTATTAATGATTTTGTAGATCAGCCTAAGGTGTACCAAAAATAAAAATCACAAAAAAATCTTGAAGGAAATGCTGATATTTCTTGGATTTGTCACAGAACAACACATTTAATTATACAAACATTAAATATTTTCTCACTAGGAAACAAAAAGGAGTGTTAATAAAATGCACAGGTAACTCAGTATACACTAAAGGAAACAAGACATTAAATACAATTTATAATAGAAGGATAATGGAAGTTAAATTATCACGAAATCTATAGGTGCAGTTGGCAGACACCACATCAAAATATGTATATGGTGAAAAGGCAATATGATTCAATAATAAGCTGGTATTTCTTACCTGGCAAAGAAGAATTTATACAACCCCATACTTCTCTCTGAAAAGCAAAAATACAATTAAGCAAAAGTAAGTCTACAGAGTAAGAGAGTTTCTCGCAGATGCAAACCAACATTTTTAACATTTTTTCCACTGGGTTTTAAATATCTGATTGGAAGAATTCTTACATTTGAACATCTTTAGAAGAAGTGCTATGAGAAAGACATTGAGTACCACTTCCTTTGATGAGAAGGCTGCTATCCACAGACTATGGAATCAATAGCAACATTTTTGCAGGTGCAGAACACACTGAGATTACCTTAAATACACTAGCTAGTCAACTTTCTCCATGCATGTTTAGAGAACTAAATGGCAACTTATCAAGGAACAAGGCTTATCTAGGATCAAGATCTGTGGAGATCCTTATTGCCCTAGCATTCCTTTCCACGAGCTTAAAAATACCTCAAACAACACATATAGCCACATAGAAAACAAACAAACAAAATGACTTAAGGTACCCCAGAGACTAGAGAAATTAGTTTCAGGGAAAGTTGGATGAAAGAAAGAGTCGTGTACATAAAGTTTACTAACATGAGAAGTTACGACATGGAGCAGTTGGGTTCACCCTGACTGCAAAGCACTTCCAATTCTAAGCAGAGGTGCTGCTAAAAGGCCTAATAGCTGATGATACTAGCCAGAAGAATTCTGTAAATGTTTTTTTTTCTGGGTTTTTTTCTTTCCTTTTTTTTTTTCCTGGAAAAAAAGAAAGGTGAAGAGTTGCTGTCCCTATCTCTCTCATTACTGTTATTACCAAGACTACCAGCCAAGGCTGACTACAGAGGACTCCTCAAACTGGGGCTACTATAAAAGAAATTACATGCCAGACACTGGCCAGTCACACATCTCCCATGCTTCTCCCATGTCAGACAGAGCCAGGTCCAGCTGGCTCCAGGATGGACCCAGGCTGAGCCCATTAACAATGTTAGCAGTGACTCTGGGATGGCATATTCAAGAAAGAGTAAAAGCTACTGTGCAACTGCAGCTGGAGAGAGGAGTGAGAATATGTGAGAGACAACCCTGCAGACACCAGGATCAGTGCAGATGGAGGGGGAAGGGGTACTCCAGACATGGGAGCACAGATTCCCCTGCAGCCTGTGGTGCAGACCATGGTGAGGCAGGCTGTTCCCCTGCAATCCATGCATGTCCACAGTGGAGCAGAGATCCACCAGCAGCCCCACACCGGAGCAGGTGGATGTGCCCTGAAGGAAGCTGCAGCCTATGGAGAGCCCACACTGGAGCAGAATCCAGGCCAGACCTCTCACCCTGTAGAGAACAGCCACACTGGAACAAGTTTCCAGGCAGGACCTTGTGGCCCAGTCGGAGACCCACTCTGGAACAGTCTGTTCTTGAAGGACTGCACCCCATGGAAGGGACTCAGGCTGGAGCAGTTCTTGGAGAACCATCTCCTGTGGGTGGAAACCCACACTGGAGCAGGGGAAGAGCACAAGGAGGAAGGATCAATAGAGACAATGCCTAAAGAACTGACCACAACACCCACTCCCTACGCTCTGCTCTGCACTGCTTGGGGGAGGATGCAGAGAAGTCAAGAGTGAAGTTGAGCCCAGGAAGAAGGGAAGGGTGTGGGGAAGGTGTTTTTAGATTTTGCTTTTTTTTCATTATCTTACCCAACCTTTCGGTTGGCAATAAATGAAATTAATTTCTCCAAGTCGAGTCTCTTCTGCCCTTGATGGTACCTGGTGAGTGCCCCCTCCCTGCCCCTGTCTCGACCCATTAACTTTTTGTTTTATTTTCTCTCTCTCCTGTCCAGCTGAGGAAGGGAAAGAAAGAAGCTTTGGTAGGCAACTGGTGTCCAGGCAGGGTCAACCCAACACAAGGGGCCTTAAAGAGTGTTGAACATAGTTTTTAAGACAAAATGAAAAATTCAATTCAATCACACAGACACAGTAACCCATATTGTCACACAATGATTCTGTCACCACAGGAACTAATAACTTCATATAAAGTTGCAATGGATCTGTATGTAATGATCTAAACCCTTCCTCTGTATCTGTGGAAGTTTCCCACTTACACATGAGCCAAACTGAGATAAAAAGAAGACAGTAAAGAGCTGCTACTTCTATTAGTTCCACCCCATTGATACAGCTAACTTCCTTTATTTCATGAGAAGATTGACTGTTGGACTTAATGTATCTTTAGGGTCTTTTCCAATCTAAATGATTCTAGGATAAAAATCACCTCTTCTGCTGGCAGTTACTTTATTACTTAATACCCTTTCTATTATATTACTTGAAGGAACACACACAACACAATGTCTGTAACCAGTGCTGCAGAATAGAGACCACCTGAATAAATTTAGACCTATTTGCTCATCTGTGGAATGGCACCAGAACACCTCCCCAACAAAGACAAGTGATATCTGAGAACAGTAAACATGGTATTAAGTTGAACTGTTAACTGTATATCTAGATGTCTTTTGCAAAAGTTTATAAATATTATTGGTTCAGTGATATTAATTTAAGATCCACAGTGGAAACTTGTGATTTATAAAGATGGTAATTGGGAGTTAAAAAAATCATTGACAGTCATTTTCCCCCTTTTTGATACTCTCCAATCTTGTCTTATAAAATGCACTTCTCTACTATACAGATAAGATTCTACTCTTCTTATCAGGGAATGAAAGATAAGAGACCAGTACCAATGCAAAATCTATTCTCCACTTCAGGATATATTCATGCCAGCTTTTACTCATACCAGCATCTATCTATAACTATCTAAGACCTCAGAGCTGATGATCCACAGCAATAAAAAACTGAAGGAACTTCGACACAGAGAAGGAAAGGATCTATAAGCACACACAATCCTGCAAAGTTGCTTATAAAATGCTATTCCCAGATTTACTACTCCTACACACTGCCCATCTGAGCTGAGCATATATTTTAGGCTGGAAAGAGGACCGATACTGTTCAGAAGTAACAAAAATTACAAGAAGAAAACGGACTTTTCTGACAGGAATTATTCTGGCTTGCCAAGAGATAAGACTCTAAAATTTACTGTCTGAATGACAGTACTTATCTATTCCCTGATTAGATCATCCCTCACACAGGGAGCAGGTTACACTCTTCAGCCTTTCAGTGAAACACCACAGAACTTCTAGGAAACCATGATCTTATTAATTCAATAAAAGCATTACTTCAGTTTCTCAGATACAACCATAAACAATTCAGTGCAGCTATGAGGGCCTCCTTACCTTAGCCCAGCCAAGACCTCACAACTTTGTCCTATACACAAGCTGGAACATCTAATTTGAGTCACTGCCATCAACATCCAAGTATCACTCAGCACAATTTTTTACAACACAGATAAGATTTTCATTGCATTTTATAGCTTATACAAGCCACCTTATTTCAAGCAGTGTAATATATGATGGCTTTACAAAAAAGGAATCCTACTCTATGAGGATCACATCTCATTATAAAGATTTTTTTTCCTAGCAGGACTTACCATTGATTCTGGACAATACTCAGGTGCTCTCTGCAGTAAGTGCTTCAAACGGGAATCACTCTTAGAAGACAAAATCTGTTGGAAACAAAAACACACCTTAAAACATAGAGAATATAACGGCACATCAGATACTTTTTTCACCTGATCTCACTGGGTTTACCTTCACTGGTATCAATCCTTTGAGAACTTTGGCTAACCATTAGTATGTATACAATGCAAAGTTAAGATTTTCTTTTATAGATTTCTGCTCCACACATCAAAACACTATACAGCTTTATTTACTTTTTTCTAATAGAGCTCTATTTACTTAATTAACTTCTGCTACATGTTACATGACCTCAAGCAACTAAATTCCTTCCAAAAAACCCTGAAACAAGTAATTCTTGTGGAACAAAGATGAACAAAACCTAGACTAGTTAAAGAGACTACCAAAACTCACAGGGGAATGAATACTACCCACAGCAGAGCAAGAACAAGTTAAGCACCACTAAGCACACTGAACAGACAGGAGCTCATTAGACTGAGTGGAATGCAACTGAAGATGTTGAGGATGTTGTTCCTTTAGCAGTCTAATTAGTTAAAACACTTATAAATTAAAACAAGAAACTACTCAACAAGATGGATGGAAACAGATTTACTACTGTGGGATACAAAGCTGGAAGTTACATGAAAAACTGACACATGCATTTCAGAAGGAGAAACACATTACAGTTCTATTTTATATTTGCAACATGATAAGCTTATAAAAAGAAAACCAAGAGAGCAATAGCACTTGTATCAAAATGAGAGCCAAAAAGAAAAAAAGAATTGCAGTAGTATTTGAAGTCATCTGAGGTCACAGAATAATAAAATAATTCAAGTTGGAAGGGATCTCAGAAGACCATTTATTTCAACCTCTTGCTCAAAGAAGGGTCAGCTATGAGGCCAGATCATGTTGCTCAGGGTTTTATCCAGTCAGGTTGCGAAAGTCTTCGAGCATAGGGAATGCACAGCCTCTCTGTTTTCATGGTAGAAAAGTTATTTCTCAAAACCAGCCGGAACTCTCTCACACTGTGTACCGTTGTGAGGAGCTTGTTCCTGTCTTCTGAGCAATCTTACTACAGGTGTCAGAAGGCTGTTCTGAGGTGCTCCTTCCTCCTTGGCTTCTCCAGAGAGGGCACGTGCTCCAGGCCCCTGATCCCCTTGGTGACTCTGCCAAACTGTTTCCAGGTAATGGATGTCTTCCTTGTAATAGGGGGACAAAACTGGACACAGTATTGTAGCTGTGGTCAGGAAGTGCTGCCTAAATGGGCAATATAGCCCAGAGAGCTTTCTTTATTGTTGGGGGACACTGCTGGCTCATGTTCAGCTTGCTGTCTGTGTATCAGTACCCCTGGGTCGTTTTTCAGCAAATCTGCTCGCTAGAGAATCAATCTCCAACTCATATTGTTGCAAGTGATTCTTTCTTCTCAAGTGCAGGATTCTGCATTTGTTCTTGATGAATTTCATGAAGCTCCCATTGGCCAATTCCTTCCATCTGTCCAGGTCCCTCTGAAGGACAGTCCTGCTGTTAAGATTATCAATGTTTCCTTTCAGCTTCATATTGCTTGAAAACTCAACAAGAGTCAATTTGCCACCTCCTCCAGGTTGTTAATAAAGATGTTAAACAGGACAGACCCTTTTGGTATTCCACTTATTAGCCTGCAGGCAAAGTAGAACCCACTAACCTCTGTCTCTGAACCTGATTATACAACCAGTTTTTTTACTCATCTAGTTGTCCATTCATCAAAATCACATGATCCTGAAATGGATACAAAAATATTGAGCGAAGCAGTGTTGAAAGCCTTGTTAAAGTCAACACAAATGACATCCACTCCTTTCCCCTCATCCAGAAATCCAGCCTTATTAGCAAAGGCAATCAGGTCTGTCAGGCATGATTTACCCTTTGCACAGAGATGTGTTCTGAGAGGACTCTGTCCATGATCTTCACAGGGATTTAAGAGAAGATGAACAGCCTGTAGTTTACTGGATTGGGAACCATCATTTCGGGTATTTTGTTTGATTGGTTGAAGATGGGTAGATTGCTTGTCCTTCTCCAGTCACTGGGGACTTCCCCCAGGTTCCACAACCTTTCAAAGATGACACAGAACAAGATGCCTTGCAGTGACACCGGCCAGCTCTCAGTACCCTCAGATACAGGCTATCTAGTCCCATGGACTTGTATCACTCAAGTAATTCCTGACTCATCCACCACTTACTACTGGTAGTACACCTCCTTGCACCCCATCCCTACGCAGAGAGGACTGGGAGACCTTGCTAACAAAGAAAATAGGCATACAGTACCTCTGCCCTATCTATGTTTGCTGACACTAAATCATATGCTGCCTTCAGCAACAGTTGCACATTTTTCCTCTTTCAGGCTTTAACTACTACCATAACATGTCTTGTTGCCCTTGACATCCTCTACAAGTCTCAATTCCAGCTAAGCTTTGTCTTTCCCAACATTACCTTACTTGCTTCAGCAAACTTTCTGAATTCCTCTTGTATAACCTTTCCCTGCTTCTACCTTCTCTATACTGTAGCCTTTCTGAACTGAAGCTTGTTCATGATTACTTCTCTGTTAAGCCAAGCCAGATTCTTGAAACATTAATGTGCTTTTCTGGGGCCTGGGATGGACTGTTTTTATGCTTGGAGAAGGACATGGATAGAGACCTCTAGAGCGGTACAGAAATGAATGCTGCAGGAAACTTCTCATTATGAAACTTCCCAGAAATAAACTCACAAAAAAATGTCAACTAAAGAAAGAAAAAACTACTTATTTCTTGCTAAAGTATCTGACATAACTTATCAAATAGTCATGAACAGGAGACGATAGCAAAGCTAAGCATGGAATAATACTAAGAATTCAGAATAATTAGACGTTTTAATCATGTTAGTTGACAAATCTGTAATCTGAGTTTTCTTTTTCAAAGAGCTCAGTTACTATAGCTGAATTACTAGTTAGCAGAATTCCTTATGCTTAATCAAGCCTTTATCCTTAACTGGTAGGATCAAGGAGAACATCACTGGGTCTCCTGTGCCTTTCACCATTGCCCCTGGACTGTAGTTACCTTTTGCCCATACAAGACTTCCCTCAATACTTTATCCCTGGTGTCCATGTAGATAAGCAGACAATGGATACCAGTCTCGGGGTCCAAAAAACATTGCAATTCCTGCAAAATCCTAGATCTGAGCCCCTAAAAACCAAGACACCTTATACAGGAAGTCTAATCTGCACATAAGTGCCTCCATCCCCCGCAGAAGGGAGACCTCCTCCTGGTGGTATTGTTTACAACCTGTGGATTAGGCCAAGATGGCTCCCCAGTGAAGCCTGTTCCTCCTCACCTGTTCTAAGGCCCCAAGTCTGTTCTGTAAGTGCATATCCAAAAACAAGCCAAGAAACTTCTTCCTGCTGTCAGGAGTCACAAACTCTCATTCTTCACTAAGCATGGCCTCTGGCCATCCTTCTTTCCATGCAATGCATAATTCAATCTTTTCCCCTTGCAGATTCTTCACAGGCAATGCTTCCATCTTCAGCTTATCTGACAATTCAGGAAGCTGACCAGAGCATGACTGCCATGGTTTAAGTGCCAGTCCCAAGGAGAGACACAATCCTTTCCCTGCAGCCTGAGATGTGGTTGATCACATTTTTCTCAAGAACTCCCTCTGGGTCAAGCTCTCCAAAATGTCCAGAGGTTGGCCCTGCCAGCACCAGGGACTGTCCTTCTGGGCACAACAGGTGCATCCAATCTCAGGTACCTCAGAAGTACATGAGTACTTCTGCACTTCTTGCTGACCCTCTTCACAACAATCTGCTGTGTCAATGCCCAAATTTCTGTCTGTGCACTTTGGTCACAGGGCTGCAGGTTAGCGAGCTGCTAATACTCCTCTGGAAGTACATGCAGATTCCTATCTTTATTATTAGTAAATTACCATGTCAGGATAGTAGAGTGTGATGGCACAGACAAGGTAACAAATGTACGGCAAATATTTTAGAAAAGGTATTTTGAAAGATGGAAAAATGCAATTTAGCTACCTCTGTTTCCTTACAGTCACCCCTCAGGTTTGTACACCTTCATCCTACAAATGTTATGTTTAAGGCAAGGGGGTAAGTATTAATACATTCCTAAATGGATTCAACAAAGACAAAGCACTTGAATGGAGCTGCACAAAATGGTTAAGTTTTGAGAACACAAAAAACAGTAAAACAGCAGCTGACAGCTCCTTCAACTGGTTATTGGCCTGTACCAAAGGATCACCCAGAAAATGATGCTACCAGCCTGCTGTGAGGTGACTAAGCCAGCTCCTTACAGAACACTGAGGGGCAACAGTCTTGCTTCAGACCTGTTATAAACCTTTCACCCCTAAGACTCTGAATGTGCTGATCATCTGAGTAGAGAGAGAGATCATCCAGACACGGCAAGATCAGAGTATCTTACAAAAACCACGGAAAACCATGCAATAATTAGAACCAGTATAACAGAATTGGGATGAAATCTGACAGCAAAAAGCCGAAGGCCTTTCATGAAGAGCTAACGGGAATTCACATGATAAGCTGGGAACTTCAAACCAATGAACCAAAAGAAAGAATTGGACAGATTATTCCAAATGCTGTATCAATGCAGCTACTACATCCACCAATTATTTTTTTTTTTATATACAGGAATGGATATCTTTCTCTTACACCTAAGTTTGAATACAATTTTTAAGACTTTCATTTATAATGCCATGTAGAGTTTTGCTAACCTGTATTCAAAGAGATAAACTTATGCTGGAAGGGCTGCAGGAATTATTATAGGAATTGAGCAAATATCTTACGCAAAGAGACCGTAAGACTTTTCCTTGTTTGGCCTAACAATATGAACACTGAAAGAAGATTTTTTTTTGTATTCTCCAGATATATCAGGGAGGGAAAAGTGCAATTTAAACTAAAAGTTTTGTTAGTACAATCAGAGATAAATAAAAATCAAATCATAATTGTGTTTAGCACTTGAACATTGGGTAATGAAGACAAGAAAAGGGGACAGGTATGCTGTAAGGACACAATTTTAAAACAGAAATTGTGTATACATGTAAGAATGCTTTACTGATGTAAAATTTTTACATAAATTTAGGTAACTACACCCAAAGCTATAAAACATACTACCTAAAAACACCAATCTAAACATAAGTTGGAAAAATACTTCCCAAGCTTGAATTTAGCACAAACAGCTCTTTGTTGTCACCTTATGACCAGAGTAAGTGAGCAGATTTTTGCTGCATTCACAAAGCCATACAACATAATGAGCACCTCAGATGCTTAGCTAACAAACAAGAACCAGCAGAAAGAACGAATAGTACCAGCATCTTGTTCTTTAAATTCCCCAAAACTTGGAAACACGAAAGATACAAAAATTTCATAAAATACCTTCACCCCTCTCATTTCCTAACATGCTTATCACTTCTTGACCAAATCGTGACCTCAGTTGCCATCTCTATTTCTCCTCAACTTCAGCAGAACCCATTTTCCACTATGAAAGAGGACTACATTTTAAAACTCTAAGTTCCCATTTCAGTAGCACTACATCTCACAAGTCACACATCATATCCAGACAGAAGATCATTAGTTTATAATTTTAATGTTGCTACATCATTGCCTAAGGGCACAATTTTAACTCTGATGGAACTAAAACCAACTTTAAAACAAGCTTACCTGTTCACAGACATCACGGCACATTAAATTGTCCTTTGCATGGTAACAACAAGACAAGCCTATGGAAAAACGGGTAAGGAAAAAAGTATTTAGAAGACTTGAAACAGTTAACTATCACTTTTGAATAGAAGTACACACTTGATGTCCTATCAGGACAATCTGTTTGGTCCACAAATGAACACAAGAAATTTTCCCTTCCGGAAGGTAGAAAAAGAACACAAGAAATTTTTGTTCTGAAACTGATGCAGATCTGTTCAATGAGTCTCACAGTTACCCCCGAACACTCACTGCCACCAAAATGGGATCTCATTCTGCTTCTCCTTCTAGTCACTTTTCTGCTGCTTAACTTGCATTAGATTGGCACCTGGCAAATTCCCTGCTGAGACAATGTAATTTATTAACCCAGGGGAAATTAAAGAAAGTGAACAAAAACCCCACCAAAAATCTCCATAGAGACTGTATGCCTTTGTAAATGGAATAATCTCACAGAATCGGAGAAGTGCAAGAATTAGTTAGGAACGGGGGAAAAGGAAATCAGAGTAGGAACCTCTTTTCACATGGCTGCTCAACCATATCTGAACTACTATTTTATCACACTGATAAAATAAAAAAGTGATACTGTACAATGGTATCACACATATAGTCTTATTTCACAATACCTTATTATATAGCTTTTGACTGAACCAGTGAAAAGGATCTTGGGCTTAAAGTCTTTGCAATATGAGGAGGTTTATCCATGGTAATCTTGGCCAGAATATGTCATATTACATTCCACTAGCTTTTTGCTGCGTTCCTCCTAAAATCATGCCTCACTAGAAACCAGAACTATAGAACAACAGGGAAATGCCCATAAATGTCTCAGTGACTGCAGTCTTCTGCATACTTTAAAGTATTACATGTTTTGTATTTTCCATTCCTGTGAAAACAATATGATCCATTTTTTTTCAATATCTGTGCTTGTGCTACTTTCTTCCTCTTCTCTTTTTTTGGTCCTGTCAAGAAGTTACAGACTTACAGAATCATAGAATGGTTTGAGTTGGATAGGGACACTTTCCACTAGACCAGGTTGCTCAGAGCCCTGTCCAACCTGACCTTGAACTCTTCAGGGGATGGGGCATTCTCTGGGCATCCTGTGCCAGTGCTTCACCACTCACACAGTAAAGAATTTCTTCCAAACATTTAATCTAATTCTATCCTCTTTCAGTTTAAAGCCATCACCCCTTGCCCTGTCACTACATGCTCTTGTAAAAAGTCCCTCTCCATCTGCTTTCAAGAACGGAAAGGCTGCTATAACCTCTCCCTAGGGCCTTCTTTTTCCAGGCTGGAGAGCCCCAGCCTTTCCTCAGGGGAGCTGCTCCATCCCTTCGGTCCCTCCTGTGCCGGGTCCCCCGGGCTGGATGCAGCATTCCAGGTGGGATCTCACCCACCCAGGGCACCTGCCGAGCCGAGCCAAGGAACCATTTCACCCCTGTGCTTCTCCCTATTTAACGCCGTGCCTTCACTTTTTAAAACACTCCATACCCCGTTCGGTACTATCCTTCCCACTGGAAAAGTCAGCGAAACCGTGAGGAATACGAGCCCTGGCACACACAGCGCGTTCTGACACCCACAATACGGCAATCCAGGCGCCAGGTTTCACCCAGTCTGAGCTTTTCACCCTCGGGAATTTACCCGCAGCCGGGTGACAGCCGAAGGGACACCGCGCTGTCCCGGCCCCCCCGGGCTGCCCCGTCCCACCCGGGCTGTCCCGTCCCCCCCGGGCCGCCCCGTCTCCCCCGGCTGTCCCGACCCCA
>WBMV01007400.1:947236-1007645 GCA_013396655.1 Campylorhamphus procurvoides
GTCCCTTCCGTGTCCCGGCGGCACTCCCGCGGTGCTACAGCCACCGGCATCCCGGCCCGTGGAGCGGCACAGGAGGGAGGGCTGGGGCTGGGCTGGGGGCTGAGGAGCGGAGAAACAGTATGGAATAGGAGAAAGGTTTTTTAAGTTACGATTTTGTGAAGGAGGCAGAGACTCCGTTGAATTAGTTTAATTCTGTTCATCTATAGTATTTGAATTATTAACATATTCCTGCACATCACTTTTAGAGCATTGATTGCAGCCTTACAGTACTTACAGAGGGCTTGTGAAGAGGGAGAGTGACACTCTGCAGGGGCAGATAGTGACAGGACCAGGGGGAATGCTTTTTAACTGAAAGAGGAGAGATCTAGATTAGACATTGGGAAGGAATTCTCTCCCGGGAGGATGATAAGACACTGGAACTGGTTGCCCAGGGAAGCTGTGGGTGCCCCTTCCCTGGGAGTGCCCAAGGCCAGGTCAGGATGGGGCTCTCAGCAGCCTGGCCTGGTGGAAGGTGACCATGGCCACAGCAGGGGGCTGGAACAGGATGGTCTTTGTGGTCCCTTCCAGCCCAAACCATTCCGTGGTTCTGTGATCGTAAGGCTACTTCAAAACATGGTTTTCTGTCTGAAATTACTCTGCGTGTCCAGTGACAGTGCAGGAGAAGTGACCTGGCGGGCCCCAAGTGTAGGTTATTGAGGGGAATGGCCTGGGGCTGGGAGGACACCCTGCAGAGGGTGAAGGTGAGGAGGCTGCCCATGGGGATGATCCCGATGATCAATCGTCAGCTCTTGAGGCTTGCTCCAGGTCAAGCTGCCAGCAGCGCTCAGGCAGTGCCAGAATGGTTTGAGCCCACTGTGCAGCTGTGTCCAGGCTGAAGGCATCGGGCAGGAAAGCATTCCCAGCCTTCCTAGTGACAGCGTGCTTTCCACTGGGTGGAACGGTGAAGTTTCTGCTGTTCGCGGACAGTGTTGCCCATGATGGGCATCTGTCTGGGAGGAGAACTGCTTTTGCCCCTTTGTGTTTGGGGTATGTGGAGTTTGTGGGTTCACTGTGCTGGGGCCAGCAGTGAGGTGATCCTATCCATGGCAGCAGGAAGGCAACCTGTGGAGATTCAGTCCACAGGGCGCACAATTAAAAAAAGAGTCTATAATTTAAAAAACATCGGTACAGTAGGACCACCACTGCATTTTATTTTCACGGTAGAGATCAAATTATCTCCCCCCTCCCTTTTTTTAAAAAAAAGAATTAAAGATAATTTAAATGTAAACTGTCCAATGAATTTAAAGTGAACTTAAGTTACTCCTCATTTCATAGCTAGTGACCGGTTTGCCTCAAAGTCTGGCCATTCCAAGGTGACTGGATCAGCTGCTGACAGCTCCAGACTTCTTGGATGATCACCTTAGCATCCCATTATCAGATCTTCTGGCAATAGTAGAACAGGAAAATTTTTAAGAACCCAGACAATTCATATTACCACAAACTGCTTATATTCTTTTTCTGGACTAATATTGCAGTGATCTCCTTCTCCAAAGACAAGCTACCAACCTGTTAAAGACTCCACAGTCTTATATAGCCTGGAGAATGTGTAGGGACCCTGTAGTTCTAATATTGAATTCATTAATTGTCCAGAAAAAAAAAACAAGAAACAAACCAAGGGAATACAGGACAACAATCCAATGAGATTAAATAGTTTTATCTATTTGACTATACACCAGTATAGAATGCTTCTTTATGGAGCAAAGTCATAAGAAACGACAGTACATTTACTTGTATTTTAATCTGAAGTCTTAAGAAGTTAAACTTGTTGCTGTTATTGTGAACTCAAGAAAGAGGAAAGTCGTAAGTGTAACCTGATGACCCAAAAATCTTTTCACACCAGGAGGGAAACGATGTTAGTATGTAAGTGGGCTTATATGTCAGTTAAATAGCTCGGCTTTGCCCCCAAAATCCAAGATTAATTTATGTTAATTTTCTATCTGCCTGTTGTCTCGGGACTTAAAATTCATCGCGAGCCCACGAGGCGGCAGCAAATCCCAAAGCAAAGTGGGCCGGATGGCCAAGTTTGCAGGCGGGCTCCTTTAGTTTCTCTGAAAATATCAGGGTCCTGAACAGTTTAGATGCATTTTCCCCCATTCATGCTGAATGATTTAATTTGTCTTGAACACCCCTATGCTCTGGATACTCAGGATTAAACTGCTTGTGCGTTGAATGCAGTGTTCATCACTAGCTACACAGCAATAAAACCTTAATTGCCTGTAGCCAGAACAGCTTTTTCACCCGTAACAGCAACAGCTTGAGTTGTATTTAATTATTAGCTTGTTATGAACTCAAACATAAGCAACCTTACATGAGCATGAGGAGTAAACAGCGTATAATGCATTTTTGTACCAAGTGCTCAGTAAAAATACTATTGCCACTGATAGGAACAGGATTGCATTCCAATGCCAAATGTGCAAGGCCCAAACTCTGGCCTCTTATGCTTAAGAAATTATTCTGAGAACTGGATGTGTGAGCTAGAGTTGTGTGCCAGGTGCCTCTTGTTACAGCTTACATGAGATAAGGATAAAACCCTGGAAAATACAGGCACAGGTTGAAAGGAAAGTCTCCAAAACTAAGCTACTTGGTATGGTCAATATTGATGAAATGCAGCCTTGAGTTTTGGTAGGTCTGATGGCTCAAAGGTTCTGCATTGTCACTCTGAGTCACTTCTTCAATTTGAGATGAAATATCTGAGACCACAGAAAGTGTTTCCTTCAGTTTAAAGCAGCAAACTGAACTTGGAAATAATAAAAGATTTTAAAATTGGGCTTTCAGTAAGGGCGGTATAAAGTTTAACATAATTGTTCTAGAAAGGACTTTTGTTTCTGGGGAGTTTGGATGTTGAATGTGCAGGCTACTGTTTTCCAGTTAAACCATGCTTATCAGCCTTTTTAAAAGAGGATTCATTTGAAATTAATTCCTGCCCAATATTTAACAATGAGGACTGGAATTCTGGGGCTTGAAATAATTAAATGCCTCCATGTAAAGCATTTTGCTACAAATATGCTGACAGCATAATTTTAAAGTCTGGTTATAAGACACAAACCCTTCTGCAAGTCTTATGTTGCTTTTTGCTGCTTCTGTCAACTGCTAAAAGGAAAAGAGTACTTTCTTCTACAAGCTGTATTTCCTGCTGCTTAGAATATTAACAATATCTGCTCATTCGTCTTCACTTTTTGTATTATCTTGAATAATTAGTTCATTATATTTTGTACTGAGTAGCATTCGATCTTGCTTCCTTATCCTAAAAGTTGCTGACTGTTAATCTGTATTTTATGTTGAAGTTTCCTTCAGCAATAGGTGAAGGTTCTGATGTAGTCGTGGTCTAAGTTACTGGTTCAAACAGACATTTTACTGAAAGGGATCTGACGTGATCAGGATCCCCTTAGAAAGTAAAATGATGTCACATTTTCCTTAAATCCAGAGAAACAAATTGTCCCTGTGGCATATCTCTGTATGTTTCAGCAGCTTACTGTGTGGACAGAAAATACAGTGTCCTATATTTGAACTGTACATATTGTATCTCATTTGAGATGTACATAATTGCTTTGCTGTCATTCTCAACGTATCTACACTTTATGATTGGCAAGGTACTTACAACACTCATAAACTTACTTAATTACTTAGCCTAATTTGTCTAATCTGTGTATCAACAACTAGATACCTGCACAATAAACCAGTGCCAGATTTTTAGCGTCTTTTGAATAGCTTTCCTATGCTGGGGCTTGTTCTGTTTTATCTTCTGGGTGGAACTAGGTAGGGCTTTACATTCACCTCAAACATAATGCTGTCTCCATGCAAACTGATGGAGGTTGTGGGATCAGTCATGGGACTGTCCCTAACAAGCTGCTAGCTGGTAACTGAGGCTGCTGCCTTTTTGCTCAGGCTAAGGATGGATTGCCACAACAAAGCCTCTTTCAAAGAGATTGTTTTTCTTAAACAGTCAAACCTTCTTGTTCAGGCAAAACTTAGAGACTTTATCTTTCCTGTGTTAGATCTCAACCAGCATTTTCTGACTTTCCACCTAATTAATAATGAATAAGAAAGATTATTTTCAAATTACATTTTTGTTGTTTGCTTGGTTTTTTTTTTGAAACACAGAAAACTGGGTTTTAAATAATAGAATTATATTAAAAGACAAAACATGAATACAAAACTGGGTTTGGTGGCTGCTATTATATGCATCAGAAGCAGTGTGCAGTTACACTGGTAAATAAGGCTGCATATAAAGCAACAAAGATGTGAAATTACAGCCAATGAAGATGTACATTAATGCTAAATATGATGTCTGCAATTAATTTTGAGCAAGTTGAACATGTGGTGCATATTAGAGTTCACAAAATCTTGCCATAGGCAAATAATTATTGTTGCAATACATCAAGCCTGGAAGGATAGCCAACTGAAAGTGATTAAACAATCAAAGAGTATACAATTAATTAGAATTTTCAGAGAAGGTAGTAAAGAAGTAAATAAGATCCTGTCATCATCAATGAGTGTAAGTTAAGAAACTATTCTATTGTTTTGGAAAGGAATTTGAAATAGATCTCATGTTTGCTGAAAGAGGCAGTTTTGGTGTTCATAGAAGGTACCAGTAAAAATCTGGCTCTGCTTCACATTGCATAACTTTTCTCAGGAGGGCAAATAACCTGAAACTAAAATTACCTGTCAGTCTAAATTTTAAGCTCCTCAAATCAGTTGCAGGATTAGAGCCACGTCTGCTTCTCTTCAAATGAGAATGCTGAGTGAAGTAAAATATACTTCTTGGTAACAGAGCTTATGAAATGGGTCTTTTAAACCCAGGCTGTGGACCAATGGAAGCATCAAGGCCATGAATTCTCTTTCTTCTTGGTGTAGAAAAACTTCATCAGTAAAGTGTAATTACTATGTCCTTCGACGTTAAAGAAGGTGATGTTAAACGTAATGCCTAAAAAAGTCACCAAGATACATGTATGGTATTTGATCAGATGCTTTTTACTCTCTCTGCTGCTTTGTATGCTCTGTAGTCTCTGTACTGCCCTTCTTTATAATGGAGATATGTATTAATGGATTGTATCCATTTGCTGCCTTCAAGGCTGCTGCATGCAGGCCCGGGCTCCTAGCAACTGTGTGGAGAACCTTCACGTAAAAGGCTCTCTAACTGGACTGATCATTTCTAGAATAACATTAAGGGATTGAGAGATGAAAAAAAAGTTGTTTTTCCACGTGAGAAATTGGAAATGGAGAAAATTATACTGGCAGATTCTGGAGTTCTGGGAGTTAAAAATTTTCATCCCTTCAAAATTTGGAAAAAGAGTGCTTCAAATGGAGTCGTGTTCAGCCCAGTCAAATCCTTCAGCCATCCTAATGATCTAAATCTGAATCTGGACTCCAGTCTGGCACGCCTGTACCATAGAGAGATGGGCTGTGCTTTTGTGCTTTCTGGCCTCGGCTCACCATCCAAGAGGACAAATTACAGCATTTAGCAAGTGATGACGCATCAGTGTCTTTGGATACAGAGAAAATGGATATGCATTTGGCTTTTCAACTCAGGCTTCAGTAGCAGCAGTGCATCTGCCAGCATATCATAAGCATGGGCTGGAGATAGAAAAGGATGTGTTGAAGAACACTGAGATTGCCATATGGAAATTCTGCTGTGGATTATCCTGCTGAATCATCTAGTTGTGTATAGGTTTAGTTACATCTTCATATGGTGTTTAAGGACCGAATTGCTGCTGCAATATTTTCCAAAGGTTATTTTTATGTTTTTCTGTACTATGGAATTGTGTTAAAAATTACATCATAACCTGCACATACAGTGAGACATTTTAAAGCATCCAAAGAGCTTTATTCCTTTTCTTCCACATTTTAGCGATTATAATTCTCCCTCAATTAGTAATCTTTGAAGAACCGTGTACAGTTCATTCACTGCTATACATATATTTCTGTATGATCACAGTCTGCAAGCTTTGCAAAAAGGGGTGTGGGCAGTATGAAATCATTTATGCAGCTAATTGACAATTATGCAGTTGCTTCTAGTTTCAAACAGAAAAAAATCAATGTAGACTGGCAGATTAAATAAAAAAGGAAGGAGAAGGCATAAAATTCCATTTTTTGCAACCAGTTTGTGTCACACTATTTAAATCAGTTTTAGTTAAACTCACTAAAACTAATCAGTTTAGCTAAAATAAAATTAATTTATTCTTGCTATTCCATATATTACCTAGCAAGTTCTGTCAAGATGACACTATAATTATGTAAATTACAGCTCAATGCCTATTCCCATTTGTACCTACGCTTGAGTGACATGAGTGAATTAGGGTAGAACTTTGTTACTGTGCATTAATTCTGAATGCTTCTCAAAATACCTCAATAAAAAAGTCAAAAGGTTCTTTATTTATGCCACCTTCAGTAACTGTTTGCAATAAAAAACATATATGCAAAATTTACATATTAAATTTAAGAGTGAAGGAAGTTATTCAAGAACTCTGAAGTCTTTGCTAGGAAAGGGGAAGCCTCATGTGTGAGAAGAATGGAGAGAGGGAGTTGTGCACTGGGACAAGGCAGTGGGGTAGCAAGAGCAAGAGCTGTATAAAGAAACATGAAATTAAAATTGAAATTGGAAGATACATATTGGCTGCTTGGAAGCATGTAAGCATTGTATATACTTCATGCTTCAGCTTCCTGAATTCCTTCAGCAGCTGCTTCTTGCTAAATCCTTAGCTGTCCTAGTGGATTGCCATCCTCCAAAGCTCAGCTCCTCCTGTGGAACAGAGGCAGATGAAGGTATCCACATCCCAGACAAAACCTGTGAGCCCCTTACCTGTCTGTGTGCCCGCACTCTTCTCACGGAAAGCCAGAAAATAGATGACCTCTCAAAAATGTAATGAGTCCATCACATAGCATCTTAAAAGCAGAACATTAAGAATTATCTTGGTTTAAAAGTGTTCTTACTAGTGACAAAAAGGCAAGTCAGGTAATGATTTAGTGACATCACAAGTAAAATGATGTGATACCCTTTATGCATATACCTTACATGCATTATTACTTATGTTTTAAATCAGTAAATAGCAAATATAGAAAACACATTAATGAGATGAAAGATGGGGGAGGGGAACGTTATCAAGTGTACTTTATCAAGCTGCATTCACATCTTGTACACTTAGAGGTGCAAAAGTATTTTCAAAAACAGAACCAAAATGTTGTCTTCAAAACAACTTACAGGGTCTGAAAGCCCTCTGGTGTGGTTTTTGCTGTTCTGTACATCTTGGCTTTGAAGATATGAGAAAAATAGTGAAACACAATCCTAAATAGTACTTTAAATTCTTCTGTGATTTCTGAAGAAAAAGCTCTCTTTAAATGAAAGAATATTTACAATAGTTAGAAATGGAGTTTCATGATATGACCAGACAGAGGATGCAGACAATGTAATGACCTTAAGCTTAATGGCCAACCAGTCCCTTTTATCCTGTTTTCCCTCTCTTTTCCTATATTTTTTCCTTCCCTGCCTTTCCCCACCTTTGGTTCCTCCCCTAAACGTGCCGTGGCAAGTCCAGCACCCAGAGACCAGACCCAGAGAGCCCCTCCAGCAGCAGATTCCTTGTCTGGATTTCAGAGCTGGACAGCAAGCTGATGGCTTTCCCAGGGCAGCTTTGGGATAGGGTCTCCATTCCTCTTACTTAGTTATAGGGATTCCCCATTCTGCCTCTGTGCTCCTTTATGTTTGTGGGGATGAGCTGTTTACCCCATCAACCAACATCAAAACAAATAATACAATCCACGTTTTGATTTCTTTATGTGTTATCGCCAAGACCAAGAGAAAAACAGGACACATAACCAGCTAGTTGTCTCTCAATCACTAGCCTGCAATAACGAGCCTGAGATCCTCTTCTTTGAGAAGGACATGAAGGATTTTAGTTATGGGAGGAAACCAAAATGGGGAAAAATTAATTATCTTACCTCTGAAAAGCCACTCAGAATATAAACTGAAGAAGATCTGCAACAAGGGAAGTAAAATATTTTAAGAAAAAACCCAAAGAACAGAAAACCCAACAACTGAAAACAAACCACATGTCCAGAGCTGGTACACTTGCAGGAATTTTGCCTTCCTTGCCCTTCCTCTTGCATTCCCTGAATTTTTCCAAGAGGAGCATATTATCAGCACTGTATCCCTGTGAAGCATGCTGCAGCCTCTGAATACCTTACATATGAGCAAACACACCATCTTAAAGAACAGCATGCGATTTTGAAGGTACCATTTCTACAAAATGCCTGAAGACTCCATCCTGCTCCTAAAAGGGTACAAATGCAGCAAACAGAGCAGACACTCCTAGGAAACATTGAGGGTATCCTTCCAGGTGCAATGCAGGCAAGGGAACAGAGCATTCTGGCACATGGATTTTCTGGCTGGAAAAGTTAGTGTTTGTTATTTTTATTCTGGTTTTTATTGTGACAAAAGAATTTCTGCATTAGTAGTGCAATTCTATTATTGCTAATTAGTCATTAACACACTAACTTGTTGATAGGCCATCCCTAATTCTACTTACAGGTTTAGAAAAAAAGCTAATTTTAATTTTTCTTTTTTTTTTAAATCCCCCTATTACTGAATATTTTTGTTACTGCCCACAGGACAAGAGCAAATGCTCCCATGTCAATATGCTTATGTGCATCAAAACCAGCAACCAAAATCGAGTCAACAAGAAGTTTTGGTGCCATTTCCCATTTTGTACCAAGTCTAGGATTGTTTCCTACATCTGATCAGTTCTTTGCCTAAGCACACATATCTGCAAGGCCTAAAATTAAGGCAAAAATACTTCAAATTGAAGTTTAATTCATAGAGACTTGAAAGTAGCAGTTTCACATTTAATTGACCAGTATGATATATTTAATACCAAATCAGGTACATAGAAAGGCTGAAGTGATACAGTGAAGTAGAAATCCTCTAACAGGAAGTAGCAGATTATTAAATTTATGTTAATTAAACATTGAAATTATCATAGAATGGCTTGGGTTGGAAAGGACCTTAAGGATCATCTAGTATCCAACACCCAAATTACTGAAAATAATTAATTCTAAATTATTTGAAGCAATTACTTCCAAATTTCTGGAAGTTGCTAACTAGCTGACTGTATTACTTAGTGAGAAAAAGGGAAACAGGTAGAATATTGCCTTCAACTTACTTCAAGGTGGTTCACTTATCACAGGAATTAAAAGAAACAGCTGAAGCAGTGGTGGGACATGGTGTTATTTTGACAGCGTGTGAAGGATTGGGAATGTGCTGAAAGATTGGGATGGTGGGCAGTGATTCTTTTGAAGAGGGACAAAGGAAAGAAATAAGAATTTTTATACCTGTTAATTTTATTTTGTGTGGTTGGGAAAAAAAATCAAAGCCTGGAATGAGTTATCCAACATTATTTTTGAGTACCACCATGACAGCAAGCAAGCATTTTGTCACGGAAAAGTTGTGGCAAGCACAGCGTATTTCTATTCACAACAACTGAAGCAAGGAAAATTCCACTTGGATGTTAAAAAATCAACTTTCTAAAGATAAGGCTAGTGAAGTATTGGAATATATTGCCTAGGGAAGTTGGAGAATATCCAGCAGAAACAGTCTAGGCAAATGTTTACCAAGCACATGGATGTGGCTTATCACCCTTTGGAGGACTGTGAAAGCTTCTTCCATGATTTCTGGAATCTTTTTCAGGCCTGTTTTTCCCTAAATCTCCGCAAAGACCTCCAGGCTAAATATATGGGGCCTTCACTGTCAGGGCAGAGACTACTGTAAAGGGCTTTTTTGGGCATCAAGGATGTATCTGCAGGTCCTCATAGACAACCCCAGAGGAGCTGGCAGCCCCCTTTGTCTAGCTGGAGCTTTGACAGTGACCCCCTGGCAGTGTGAGCTGGAGGATAAACCTAACAAAGGGAGCTGTGGAGGTTTTTCATTTTCTGGGGATTAAATACTAAAGTTACATTTTCAACGTCAGAGTAAGACCTAATCACCACAGAAGACAGCACAAACAAAAGTGTTCCACCTCTAGGTATTTGAGAACATTTTCTAAATGTCAAGACTCATCTCCCACATTTAAAACCTTGTAGTTTTCATCTCTTTCTAGCACAAAATTCAAAATCTTTATTGCCTAGCCGTTCCATACATTTTCCTCTGGGACATATTCCTCTTCTATTTTAAGATAGAGTAGAAACAAATTGGGATTACCTGTCATAAGCATTATGGCCTCAAATGTTTCAAAGGAGATAGAAAATGAGAATGTTTTTTACTTCACTTATAGGTGCAGGGTAAGTTCTGTTTGCTCTTGCCTTGGGCAGGCACTCCATATGCTGCAGTGCTGTATTCACAACCACTGCAGCAACCTCCTGACACCACTACTCTCTGCTCCATAAGGGTTTTTAAAGAAAAGCTAATGAAAACAGTCTGTTCTAGTAATTAAAACCAAAGGAATTAGAGATACTATGAAAGAAGTGAGAAATAACCCTGTAGAATTAATTCCAAGAAAATTAGTTATATGTCCCTTCCTTTCTCAATTGCTGCTGCAGATGCTTGAGTGTGTGACTGACAGCAGTAAATCTTGGCAAAATCTGTGCTACAAGTTAAATATATTTATAGAACTATTTTCTTCAGAAGATCATATAGCAGAGGTTTGAGAAAACACAGAGCAGAAAATACATAGCTAAATAAAATTACCTCAATTCCCAAAAATATAGAAGAATTAGTTTTCCACACTTATTAATAGATATTAGGACATGATGAAATTAAATAATATTCCCTACTTATGTTAATTGTTATAAATAAGTATTAAATTATTTAAACTGAATTATCAAAATGCTTCTGTAAAAATGATATTATTGTTAAAATAATTTTCCAATAATTTTATTATTTAATACTAAATCTCAGGTGGCAAAAATCAGGAAAGTTTCATAGAACATTATGAATAAAGGCAGTTTAGATTAAGAATCTTTTCTAGTAATATTTAAAATTTATTGAGAAGTTATCCTTACCAGGTGTCTGCTTTGCTTCTGTATCAATGTTTTTCTAATCACCTCAACTATCACCACTGATAGTTAAAAGACCTACATTGTTTTGTGAGTTTTAATGCAACAAAAGAGACATTAAGGATTTTCATCACAGTCTTCTTAAGCTGTTTAGCATTTTCCATGCACAATCATGAGCCATGTGTTATCATTTGTGAGGTATTAGGTTAAAAGAGCAGGACTTCTGATTAGATTGTTAGGTTATTCCTAAGACTAAATATCATATAGTGTTTTGTATGCAACATGAGTTGTCCAATAATTGCTACATTTTCCTCATTCAAATACATGACAGATCTACTAACTAAAGAACAAGTTATTTTTAATTCAGAATTTGTTATGAAAAAGATTCTTTTTCAAACAAAGAAAATTCCTTACTGAGGTCAGGAATGCTGTGGCACAATTCTTAACAAGGATATTTTGATGTTTTAATGCCTATGTGCTGTTGCTGGTTTACCCTCTGATCCAAATATTTTAAAATGCTGATATACAAGAACACTGGCAGCAAAAAGTATAAAATTTGAACAACTATAAATTATCAATTCCATATACTTAAACAGTGACTCATTTTTGTGATAGCAAGGCTGAATTTCTACTGCAATTTCTTGATGCTATGTCTGATGCAATGAACCCTAAAAGAAAAAGGGAATTCTTCTCATTAACTTGTGTTACTATGCTTGCATTTGAAAATAATTTGATGTGGCAGGAGTGGATCGCTAAATCTTTCAGTCGAGCTACTAATTAACTCCAGCATTTGTTTTAAGAAAAAAAAAATTAAAACACATTCCTTGTTTCTTATCAAGCATCCTTTTTGTGCCAATGACTATGAACTCACTGATTAGTAAGGGTTGTATTCTATGAAAAGAATTCTGTTCCTTCTAGGTCTTGTTGTAAAGATCACTTTTGTATTCTACCACCTGTTGTGGTTTCACCCCAGCCATCAACCAAGCCCCTTACAGCCACTCATTCCTCTACCAGTAGGACTGGGGAGAGAATCAGAAGAGTAAAAGCCAGAAAACTCAAGGGTTGAGATTAAGACAGTTCATCAGGGAAAGAAAAAGCCATGCACCCAAGCAAAGCAAAGCAAGGAATTAATTCACTGCTTCCCATGGGCAGGCAGGTGTTCAGCCATCCCCAGGAGAGCAGGGCCCCATCAATGGTTACTTGGGAAGACAAACTCCATCACTACAAACATCCCTCCCTTTCCTCCTTCTTCCTCTTACTTTATACGCCGAGCATGATGCCATATGGTCTGGAATATCCCTTTGGTCAGTCTGGGTCTCTCATGCACCCCCAGTCTCCTTGGCATCATGGCAGTATGAAAAGCAGAAAAGGCCTTGCCTCGGTGTAAGCACTGCTCAGCAATAACTAAAACATCTCTGTATTATCAACCCTGTGTTCAGCACAAACCCAAAACACAGCCCCATACCAGCCACTGAGAAGAAAATTAACTCTACCCAAGTCAAAACCAGCACACCAACTTATTAGGTAAAATTGGGTTTGATAAGGATTTTAGGAAATGAATAAAGTATGAAAATAATTTTAAACAGATTCATAATTGGGACTCTTCTCCAGTCCTGTAGCATGTAAGGGAGCCTGAATATTATACGCTTTAGTTTGAAAAAAGGAAATGAAAAGCCTCTGTATCATCTAGAACATGTTCTTTACTAACCTCTCCTTAAGAAACAGCAAATAAAAGCAGAGATAACCATCTGAAAAATTACAGGCTTGCAAGGAAAAAAATGTTTCAAAGCCATATAATTCAGATACTTCAAAAGTTCTTTATCAAAAATTTCAAGTAAATTATAGCCTTGAACAAAAATGAAGTACAACACAACTCCCTTTCGCCCTTAAAAAGAACCCTAAAAGGACGTGACTAAGATTTTCTCATTAAGAGATAAATATCTGAAAAATCAGCCCTTTAAACTTGGAAATAATGGTACCGGTATATATTCATGATGAAGTAGGGTGGCAGTAAAAGTGTCAGCCTTAGTAAATAATGAATTTTTTAATCTCTTCATGAAAAGATTCTCACAGCAACATTCTCTCCTTGAGAAACCTTCCCAGCTTCTCCATCGTGTGCTCTTCTTGAAAAAAAAATTGTTTAATCATGACACGTATTTCTTTTCAGAGCTGGACACAATTGAAGTAGGCACATATTAAGGACTTTGGTTATTATTCCCTTCAGTTTTTTAGCATTTATAACAAGATTAAAGACAGGAGATGGTGTCAGGATTTTAAAGTGGTGCAGTGAGTGTTCTGGACAGTAGACCATCTAGCTGCACCATTGCAATGGATTTTTGTAAACAAATTCACTGCTGTTCAGTTCTTAAGAAACAAAGTCTCTCACATGCCTAAAGCAAAAATGTTCAGTTTTGGGGAAGACTCATAAGAAGTAGACTTCCACTCTCAGTTAAAAGTTTTATTGCTTTCTGGTGGCTTTGATCTTCAACAGGAAAAGGAGAGCTGGCAACTGGCTTTTCTCATTCTCCCTCTTCCAACAGTGCTGATCTTATCCAAAATACTTAATTCAACTGCAGCAGAATAATTACTTGAGGTTGCAGCAGATATATTATTATTATTCCTGCAGGTCCAAACAGGAAGATCAAAGAGTTAAGTGATTCCCTAAACAGACCCACAAGAATGAAAAAGCAATATGTGGTATTAGCTGATGAGAAAAACAAACCACCAACCCAAAAGCCCAACAGAAAAACTCTTCCATTGCTGTGTGTAAAGCACAGTATCACCCAGAGTAGTTCCACCTTCTACTTCGATGAACTAAGTACAAGAACTGAATCACACACTGCACTGTACATTTAGTAATCACCTCCAGTCTATTGACAGTAATACACTACTGAATACTGTAAAATTAAAGATGACTTAGGAGCTGAGATGGCTTCTAATACTAAATTGCAATTGTACATCACCTGTGGTACAGATGCACAGAATATGGGGAGACCTTAAAGCACCTTCCAGTACCTGAAGGGAGCCTACAAGAGACACGGAGTGGGATTTTTTACAAGGGCACATAGTGATGGGACAAGGTGGGAGTGGCTTCATACTGAAAGAGAGCAGGTTTAGATTAGATATTAGGAGGAAATTCTTTACTGGGAAGGTGGTAAGACACTGGAACATGTTTCCTAGAGAAGCTGTGGTTGCCCATCCCTGCAAGTGTTCAAGACCAGGTTGGATGGGGCTGTGAGCAGCCTGATCTAGTGGAAGGTGTCCCTGCCCATGGCAGGGGAGTTGGAACAAGGTGATCTCTAATGATCCTTCAAACTCAAACCATTCTATGGCTCTAACTACAAATGCATTTAAACGTGAAATAGCATGGCTGTTTTGACACCATACATAGGCAGAGCACTAAAAACAGCTGAGGAACTATCAAATCCAACATCCCTTTTTAACAGAGAAAAGGTTTAAAGGTAGAATAATATCATTTAACAAGACTTTTTTAAGGTTTATAAATGCAGGTGTGAATGCTTCACAAGTATAATTAAGTTTTCACCAAGTGTTTTGATTTGAAGATTTTACATTTTTGCTGTAAGACATGATTAACTCTTGATCTACCTACATCTATGAGTGTTTTGCAGTAAAATCATCAGTGGCTGAGCCCCTTCCTGAGATGCAAGAATAATCTAGCAGTTCCTAAACACAGGGGGAGAATTTTGTCTCCCGAGTTAAATCAAAGAAATCATTGAAGTAAAAGCAGCTTTTAAAGAGTTTCAGAATTCTTGACTGGCAGCTCTTAAGATTGGCCCCTTCTCCCCCATCAGGGTTAAGAAAATCTTATTTTCCAAAAATCAACTAGATTGTGCAATGAGTATTAAATGCAGCATTTAGAAGAGAAATGTTCTATTTTACATGCCCAGCATCACTGTGCACATATAATTGATGCATTTGAATTTGATCAATTTTGTGACAGGCAGCGATAGCCAAAAATGACAGAATTAGCAGTGCTACAATAGGTTTTATGACAAATAAAAAAGTATCAATACTGGATGGCATTGTATCCCATACAGAAGAAAAAGAAAGCATGTGTTCAGTTTTCATAGCTGCTTTTACTTCACCTAACTTAAACTTCCTCCAAGTTCACAGAGGTTTTGAAGTTTGTAGAAGCTTGAGGACTTATTGCAAAGAAATTATTTGCCTCTGATTGTAGCTTAGCATGAAGTAACCACATAAACCAGAGACAGACATCATTACATAGCAGCCTGTCTTGTTTCTTCCAGGTTCCAAATAAATCTACCTACATGACTGTCAGGCTAATGCCTTTGAAACTGAGGAAACAGAAAAAAAAAAAAGAGCAGAGGCAAAAAATGCATGTTGCCTAAACATGGCAGTCAAAGAAGAAAACGTAAATTGTTCCAGTTTTTTGATAAGTACATTGACAGAAAATTCCAGATATTGCAGCAAGGAGAATAAAGGCATTAAAAAACCCCAAACCCACACAATAAGAAACAAACACCCCCCCTCCCCCCTGCCACTTTTAGCCACAACCTGATTTCTTGATCTGTTCAGTGTGTACTCCTTCTTCATAAACTTTTTTTTGTAATATATCAGTTTATGAGACACATGCAAAACTGAGTGTGGGAGATGCCAAACCTGAAGCTTGTATAATGCAATGAAGAACTAGATTGAGACTAATAAAAATACTTTACAAGAACTGAATGATTGTGATCACCTGCACAGAATAGTACTGTGTCTTTGTAGATAAGAGGGGGTTTTTTGGCAAGAAAATATTCTGTTTTGATTTAATAACATAGTTAGTTATAATAAAACCAGAATCAATCAAAATACAAAAAAACCTCAACAGCATGAAGACAATAAATCCATTGGCAACTATGCCCAAATTCTTGCTATATCCAGATAGATTTGTAATTGCACAGCAAACACGTGAAAAGTAGTTTCATATTTATTAATCTGTGTATTAATTACATTAACCAGAATAATAAAAATTGAAAGGCTTGTACCTTGAAAATAGTGGCTTTTCAGTGATCTTCCAGTTATGGAGGTGGCTGTAACCACATCCAACATGACTTATTGAGGGTCCTGCATGTCATTTCTCCACTGTACTCTTGGAATGAGATGGGAGAGTACTCTGCTGTAAATCCAGGAAACACAGCAGTAGTGGCAGACCTGCTAGCAGAACAAAGTTCCTTTCCCCAAGAGATCCAAGTGCAGCTTTGCTAACTTCAGCATGACATGATTGCACATGCACAGAAACACACCTGAATGGAAAACCTACTTTTTTCCAGTCAGGAACATACATCTAACTGTAAGAGTGTGGGGTCTGGAAACATTAGCAATGCAGGAATTTTCCTGATTGCAGCAAATCTTTGCCCTACCTACAGCTTTGGTCTTTATATCCCAATACACTCCTTGGCTATTTCACTATGTATTTGTCCCATGTGCTCTTTTCCTGAGTAACTGTGGGGCTAATTGGAATGTGCAGTGGGAGACAAAAACACAGACTGTGTCTATGGACACAGTTAAAGCTGCCCAGAATTACTTGCTACAGGATAAAGCTATTTGTTGCTTTTTGTGAAAGCAAGGGAAAAAGCCTCATCACAGATGAGGATGCCAAAGCTCACTGCTTTCTCTGGCTCCCTTGAGCCATCAGCAAGATGCCCTTTGTGGAATGGAATAATCAGGCATTACTTTCTCCCTGTATTAACAGCAGAAACATAATCTACTACACATCAGTATTTTCCAACTTGTTTTATGTCCTTTCAGTACAGATGTAGGATACATAAAAAGAATCATGGCTTTCTGCCTAGATAAGGATAATGTTCTGCTTCAGTGGCTATTGCTTCACTCCTCTTTTCTCTACTGGAGAGCTGTGCTTTCTCTCTATCACGGTGTTCTAGCTGCCCAGGTTACAACAGTCCATGTTTTGGTGAGGGTTTGTTGCTGTTTTTCAAAGCCCATATGAAAACAAACTGATTCTGGTTTGATTTTCCATATCAAACTAAAAAACCTGACAGTACAGATAATGCACTACTTGTGTAATCTTCAATGTCGCCTTCAAAATAGGATATGTCAGCAAAATTGTCTCGCACCTCCCTGTATGCACAGATGGCATGAGAACTGCTAGCAATACAGCTTTGTTTCTTTCTTTCTCACTTTCTTAGTCTTCAGTTTTCATCCATGATTTATAATATTTATGTCTTCTGAATTTTTATTGCAGAGCATGTTCATGGTTTTGCATGGCCATTTCTTTATTAGGGAGCTTCAAACCTGCCTGCATTATGTCCCTTTCTGTGATGCTTTTCTTTCTATTGTTATTTTTAGCTTGTCAGATTACTCCCAAGCCTTCCTTGAGGAAGATGACTTCACTTCCCGGGGTGTGTGTTTCACTGTGTCGGGCTGTTGTGAATAGATAGATATTTGTCTATGTGAATGGAGGTGCTTGGCTAGGTAAAAAGCCCTCAATCCATACCAAACTATGCCTAAGCAACACCAAGTGGTGGCCAGATTTCTCACCTCCTTTCTTCTCTGTGGTCACCTCTGACTTCAGACACTCTTTTCTTGCTTTTATGGAAATTTTCCAATGCATTTCTTTTAGTAGGGCCTGGCACGAACAATTTTGCAGAAGAATCAGCTTTGGTTTCTTCCATCAATTCTTCAAAGTATTCCCTTTGTGAAAACTGAGATGAGTAATATTCCTTCAGCCTGGCCACCTTTTTCAGGCCCAAGATCACATACTCAGCAAGAAGTTGTAGCTCCTACTTCCCAAATGTCAGGATTCATCTGGGGAGACAGTTTGAAAGAGGCTGACAGAGTGCCAGAAAAAGCACAGAGGTCTGCATTTGAGGGGTTGATTCATAACCTAATCAGTCACTCACATGTAAAACATCTGTAATAATTTATAAAGTTCCTGTATTCCAGCTGAGACACAGTAAACAGATTGTCTCGAGAGAGGACACCTTCCTGAACTTTGGCCTATATAAATCACCTCCAGTAGTGCTCAAGACTTTAAGGAAAAGCAAATGCATGAAAACACATGGAAGCCCCAGGGACGAGACCCCTGCCAGAGCAGTTATGCCTCAGGAATCAGCAACACAGAGCTTGTCTTGGAAGTTCCTTGAACACCACTGCTGCTTCAGAACTGCATGTCTTTGCCTTGGGCAGACCAGCCTGGTTTTCCAATACCATACATATAAAGCATGTGAATGCAACTAAAACCCTCAGGAGGGCAGAAAAAAGAAATCTCTTTAAGTTTCTTCTAAATCTTTCAGTTTTCTGGTCAAATACAAATCTATAGGAGCTTGGTATTGTCATAACCCAGGGCTGCATTAACTTCTAAATGAGAAACTCAAACCAATTTAGATCTATAAAGATTATAGTTTCTCACAAGTTTTACATTTACCCTAGAGTGTGGTTGCCTCAGTAATCATGTCTAACAGATGGACTCTGAAGGAAACACATGTTGATATATATGCCAGCAAGCTTCAAAGTGACATCACTGGTACTTTGAATGGATTCTATTTCTGTCTTCTTGGTTTTCCTAAGGGGTATTGTAAACCAAGTATTCTTTAAAGCATAGGTTTCTATCTTTTTACAGTTAAAATAAGGATAACTTGATAATGATCCTTTCATTCAAGGCAACACTGAATGAACTCTAGTTTTGTAAGCCTCCTTCCTTTTTCTCCCAAGTAATTGGATTAAATAAATTATGTCTAGCTAGTGTTTAGATATTTCCCAGGATGGTATCCTAAACCAATGCAGAGGTCTGCTTCTGTAAGTCACTCAAATCTTGCAATTGCAACTTGTTTCAACCAGAAAATTATTACAAAAGAAATAAATCACTACAGTTTGCTGTATTTTGCTGCGTACATTTGAACTGCTTTACACAAAAAGAAAAAAAAATCTAGGAGAGATTTTGAAGAGGAGAGACTAGAAGAGGGTACTGGAGTCACAGTCCATATCAACAGAGATGTTTTATTCTGCAAACTTCAAGCACACAATAGAGATGTTTCATCCTGTAAATTTCAAACAGTAAGGGGCTAAGCAAAAGCAAACCAACCACCTGTGAAGTGCTCTGTGTGAGGGTGTGCACAAGTAAGGGAGCTCTGTCAGGAATGGTCTGTGAAAATTCTTCTCGCCTCATCAACAATAAAGGTAGGACTTCAAGGACCATGAGACCTACTACTGGGATAAGATTTCTCACTAAAGGTTACTTAAGAAGAATGTCTCCAAAAGCCAGGCTATAAGAAAAGCAAGAAAAGCCTGAGAAATTGCAGAGAAAGGGTACCTTTCCAAATGAACTAAAAGAAACCAACTGCCCCCAGGTTCCCAAATGGCTTCCCCACATGGAGCAGGAAATGCAGCTGTGGGGAGACAGGAGTGAGCTGAGTGCCAGTGGCTCAGCACACACGACAGCAAGCAGAATTTTGCATTAGCTAAAACAGAGGGGAAGTAAGCAAGCAAGCAGGCAAGATAAGTACTGGAATTGTCTTTCTTCATACTAAACACAAAATGCAACACAAAAATACCAATATAATTATTCCCAACAGAGAAGATCCACTGGATGAAAAAAGTTCCAAGGTGCCGTTCACCTAAAAATGAGCAACATGATGGGAAAAACAGTAGTACCTAAACATTTATCAGCTGAACCACATATTAAAGCAGTTTCTTTAACATGAGCCAGGTTTTAAATGGTCTAAAGAAACCATCTGTTTTTAATTTGAAGTGTGTAGAATATAGTGCCTTTAGCATAAATTATTTCTTTTTAAAGCAATTTGAAAGTATTTTCAGCTGCAGAATGCAACATCTTTGGAAGAGGAAACAACAAAACATACATCTGGCTACAGGAGAAAAGGCTGCAGCAACACATCATTATGAAGGAGAAATCATTAAGAGCCTAAACCACGTAGTTTTTCTTTAGTGTTAGAAGTCAAAGACTAGCAGAATGATGAACAGAGACAGGTTACTTACATAGAACAATTCTTTAAAATGTGCATGTTGTGAATTTCTCTGACTAGGCTTTTTTTTTATAAGAGGAAGATTGGAAGCCTCTGGAAGTTTCCCTCCATCCTACAGAGCAGAGCCAATGAGGGCCAGCTCCGAGGAAAACTTCCTGCTTTTGAACCATTAAGTTACGCCCCTGTGTGAAAACATATTTAAGAAGTTGTTGCACAGTTAGAAACTGGGCAGCCATGGGTTAACAACATCATAATGCAGACATCAAGGTCAGTGCAGGAGGGAGAACCAAGGGGGAGGGACCCCACGGATCAGGGAGAGGACGTTATTATTCCCTGAATATGTGGTGATGACCATGGTGATTATGAGCTGTCCCCTCAAAGCCCATGGGATCCATCGGGGTGCAAAGATTCCCCTGTCAGAGCAGGGGGAGGCATGAAAGAAGCTGTTACCTTGTGGGAGGCCCCCAAGATGGAGTGAAGGTCTGGCAAAGATTTGCAGCTGAGACCACGGACAGAGAAGCCCATGCTTAGCAGGTACAGCCAGCTTTTCATGACAGACTGTACCCCATGGAATGACCCACGAGAGAGCAGAGGATCTCTCTTGTGGGGAGTATCCCACGGAGTGCAGGGGAAGGACTCAGAGTTGTGATTCCCCTGTGACCGTGGTGATGACTGTGGTGAAGCAAGCTGTCCCCTTTGCAGCCCACAGGAAAAGCCCCCTGAGAAAGAACTGCTGCTTAAGTCTTGGACTTATATCTGCAAATGGCTGATCCAGAAACAACTGACTGCAAACCTTCCATTTCCCTATACCCCACACTGTCAGGGGAAGGAGGGGGCATGGACAGACCGAGGGGTGGTGGTGGAAAGGTATTTCTAACCTGTTTCTATTTCTTATTTTTAGTTTTCAGTTTGTTAGTAATAAATTTAAACATTATTCTAAGTTCTGCTTTGCCATGGTATTAATCAAAGCTCCTCTTTTTGTTGTTATCTCTAGCCATAAATTTCTAGCTCGTTTTTTTTTCCTTCCCTCTGAAAGGCGAAAGTTGGGGGAAGAACAGGCCTTGAAAGAGTTTTGCTGGACACCAGGCGTTTATCCAGTGTCAAACCACCACAGTGAGATTATCTATAAGCAAGCTCTCAGGTAAATTTTACAATACAGGTATCCTCAGGATTATAACTCAAGCCTCCTGCATGCAACTGCGGCAATAATAAAGGCAGCAAAGCATCCACCTCTCCTTCTCAAGCATCTGCTTTGCTGAAGAACCACAAGATTTGGACTTTAAAAGAGAGGCTGTGAGAATACTGTGCACACTGACAACACAGCCAGAAGAAATTGAAAAAGAAATGTTGCAAAATGTTCCTTTTTTTTTTTTTCCAACATTCCCTCCTCCTTCTTAAAGTTCACAGAATCACAGAATCAATACTTAGGGTTGGAAGGGACCTCTGGAGATGATCTAGTCCAACTCCCTTGCCAAGGCAGGGTCACTGAGAGGGAGTTATGAAGGCACACATCCAGGTGGGTTTTGAATGTCTCCAGAGTGGGAGAAGTTCAGTGCTATTGAGAGTGTTTTAAGACAGGGGCATGCTTACCTGCTGCACCAGCAGCAATACGAGGCTTAAGAGGCTGTATGCCACTGCAATCATGGCAGCCTTAGCAGAAGGAGCCTTTGTAAGAAATGGACATTTGCAGTTTGACAATATCATTGCAGTGAAGGGACCAACAGTCCATGGACTTTTCAGACATGGATAGATGGAAATGAGGTTCTCTGAACAGGCTCAGGTCTGCCAATACAAAAATATAAAGGCTTCTAACACTTAGCAGAGGAAGCACTATCTTTGCAAATAAAGCATAGGCAAAGCAGTTTCCTGAACAAAAAGGTAAGAAAAAGGTAGCTCACTTTCATGAAAAATTGCCCAGAGAAGTTCAGGAAATGAATCTCACTGACCCTTCTGGTAACAGCAACAAAAGACTAGTAGGTCAGAGAGTCCATGCCACAGGAGGGCATTAATGGAAGAAAGCACAGCCTGATTCCACTCTTTGGAAAAATGTAAGAATTAGACAGCAACTGTGGTGTTGTGGAATTCTTGCCATTCTTTACCCCATTCCAGTACCAATTAAGAATTTGATCACTGGGACTACACACACACATTTCCCAGGCCCACAGTGCAGAAGGGAATGTGAAAAATGCATAAATACAAGTTTGCATCTGGGGGATATCCAGAGCAATAGATAAGCTGTAACAACTCAGAGTCAACTTGGAGTTTATCACCCCTCTCTCTTTACCTCTCCCTTTTTAAAGAAACGGTTACTGTTTCTGCTTTTTAGGGTTTTAGGTATTGAAATTAATACCACAATGAAGGAGATGTTTTCTAGTCCCTGTGGGTGGATGACTAATGTCAAGAATCAAATCCAGTTCTGGATGTATAAGCCCAAGCTATAAGAGCCAGGGAAGTAATCTCAGGAACAGCACTGGGCCACAAATCTTGAAGGAAAACAAGTATCTGTATGTGCACACTAGCAGGTAATGCAGAGCCATCAGAATAGATCAGACCAGCTAATCCTAAGGACCCTACATCTTCATTATATGCTCTAGGAGGTGACTTCAGGTTATACCTGACCCTTCAAACTGAACAGCCCCTATAAACATGTAGTTTGAGGCCATTCAAAGGAAAGCTACAGCACAAACTTGCTTTCTGAACTGTAGCCCCTTACTGAGCAATTAGGGTCACATAATTCTTCCTCTGTCCCACAGAGTTGGCCTTATACATACATTGGCTATTTTAAGGAATTTCTTTGGCATGTAGGCTTTATTGCTTGTTAATGCTTGTTACAGGTGACACCTGCCAACTCCAAGCATGGTCACCAACCACCAAAGGACAGGGCTGCCAGAGCTCTGCATCCCCAGTCCAGCCAGTGGCGAGGCTGAAAACATATTCCCAGGAAGCACATGCACACAGAGGATACATATGCAAGATCTATGGATGTATCCATAGCTGGCCACACAGACCCCTGCAGGAACCAGTGGCCCCATTCTCCTGCCCTGCCCAGCCAAGCAGGACAGAGATCTGTTAGTGGAAGTACCCACGCAGAGAGTGGATCCCCCCGAGCAGCTGCCCCAGAACCCCAGTCTCCCCTGTTGCTGGTACCTGGAGCTGCAGCCCCACTCCAGCTGTTGGCACACTCAAGTTCCCTGGTGCCATGGACACACAGACACCCTCAACCCATGGTCCCACTCCAGCCGCTGACTCTTGGATCTGCTCATTGCTCTTTCCCACTGCTTCACCAGACTCATGGGACCTCCCACGCATGGTCTGGCTCTGGCTGCTGCACTCAGACATCCCTGTATCCCCAGAACTCAGTCCCTCTCGCAGGAAAAGTTGTAGAAAGCGATTTAACAAAACAAACAAAAGAGGCTGCACTGGGTATGGCTAGACTGGCATACTGACTGGCCAATTATTTATATATGCCCAACCTTTCTACCCCCTTATTTCCCTTCCCATGCTCACTCCTTTCCAGATCACCTAAACATCTCCATTTCCCTGCCCTTTGCTCCTCCACTACACATCCCATAAATTCTGCAGCCTCCTTGGCCTTAAAGGCCTATTTCTAACCACTTTCCCCCTCATTTAAAAACCTATGTAATTCTTGGAGTGTCCTGCACAGGGCCAGGAGTTGGACCGGGCCCCTTCCAACTCAGCATATTCTATATTTGACACTATATAAAACTGAGTATCAACTTACATGCCCAATTCTTCAACATCTTCCACAGACACAGTGGGAGAGCTCTTCTCAGTTTCCTATTGAGCTAATTAGAAACACATCTGAAGGACATTGACTCTTCCTCTTTATATAGCTCTTTTAATACCAAAAAAACACTGCAATCCTGCACTGGAACCTATCAGCACAGTTTGCTTTGGCTTTTTACTCCTCAAAAGAGAGGTAATGATTTCAGGTAACATTACATTTAGCGAGACTGGGGATTAAAAGCTTATTTTCAAGAAACATTCAGGAAGACTGTGGGTTCCCTGAGCACTACTGAACACTTTATTTGTAGTCTACTCAAGTTAACAAAGGAAATGCTGTGCCTATATTTTTTTCTAACCTGGAAGATTTGGGAACAACTCCAGCCACTCCAAGACTCAACACTGCAGCAGCCCATCAAGTGCCTAAAGGGGGTTGCAGTGTAAGGGTCTCCTAATTCTTCATCAGCAAAACAATGAACAGTTAGTTCCAGTTAAAACATCATGGCTTGGCTTGATAGATAAAAAAACCCTAGTAAGACCACTGAATGAGAATCTGGAATTCTTGATTTCCTGTTTTAAAAGGAATCTATTTTCTACCAGGACCACCCTTATGCTATATTACAATTACTGGGTGCATTACTGTACCTCAGTTAAAATATCACAAAAATTGATAAAAGGAAAATTGCAATACTTACTCAGTACTGCACAGAAATGGCTTGTTTATATACTCTCTTGTTAGCTGCACCCACAGAAAATATTACTTCAGTGTAGTGGATATTAAAAGGAACCTCTTTTAACCACCCCACACTTAAAAAATTCACCTGAAAATCTGCCACTCTCCATGCTGACTTGCAATCCAAACGAGCATGCAGGCCTCCTGAATTCAATGTTATCTCTAAAATGATCTTAAAAACATCTTCACATTTAAGTTACTTGTGATAACTGATGGCTGTTTATGGATTTTCAGTTGTTAGGCTCAGGCCCTCAAAGCATGAAACACAGATGACTATTTAATAAAAAGTAAGTTCGGGAGACAGCAACATTGCTATGCTACTCCCAGGCCATACATTTTCTCTACCAGGAGATGCAAGAGAGGGATTCAGGATTTTACCAAGTTCTGGTTGCCTGCAGTGGTAGCAGAGGCCTTCCTTTAGCCACTCATGGGAGAGGGAGATGTTTTCAGCCAAACAATCATACCTCCTGTAAAAGCAATTGAGCAGGAACACAGTGTTCTGACATAGCTATTGGCTTTCTCTGGCCACCTTCTGGCTTCCCCTTTTAGAGAAAGTTTGCTGGAAGAAGTACTTTTTTGTAATTCTGTCTGGTTATTTCTGAGCCAAAATTAAAGGATGCACATAAAGTTATGGAAGAGCAAGATGTCCTATTTTTGTTGTGTCTAAATTTTCACTTTCCCTTAGAAATATAAAACCAGTCTAAATCCGAGTTTTGTGCACAAACAATGCACTCCAACACAAGCTGATTTAACTGGGATGCACCAAAATGCTGAGCTGTTTAAGTAGTCTGAAATCCCTGTTCAAATATATATGCAAATATATATGTAGAGACAGAACAACTTGTCCTTAGTTATTTTGTCCAGGAGGTGAGACACAGCAGTAAAGTTCTTATTCAATTGTTTTTGTAGGACACAAGAAAGAGCAGGCACTTTATCATTATCTGCATAGCACAGGTAAGATGGATTACCTCAGCATTAGCAAATTCTTTTATCTTCTTTGTACTAGCAGAAATTCCTTCTAAGGAAGGGAATTCACAGGAAAGCCACATTTTACCAGGTAAGAACATTACATGCAAATCCCTATCTCCCTGCAACTTCATGCTCTGAAAGACAACCCATGCATTTTGAAAAAAAGTTATTTATTTTCACTGCTTTAATCTCTCTACTGTAGTGTTAGCACTTAACATAAGCATCCACTCTTCTACTGTCCTATTTACAATCCATTGAAATGTATACTCTACAAATACAATACATATTTTCAGAAATGTAAGGAAAATGCACAATTTGGTAAGGTTTAAAAAAGTGACACACATCTGTACAGGATTCTCAAATCATCCAAAAAGTAAAATTTACAAGGCAGTATCCACACAGCTATGTAAGGGCAGGTGCTACAGTGACAAAGCAGCAAACTTGCTAATACAATAAAATACAGAAAATTAAAGTGTTTTGGGGCACCAGATAATACACTTAGTACCGCTGAAGTTGTAAATTTAGAAATACCCATATTTCTAGAAACATGTAACTGCAAACCTGGAGAACATTCTGAAAAATATTAAACATTATATACACATGAGGTAAATGTACCTTGGTCTTTTAAGAGGTAATTTGAGTTTAAAGCAACTGATATGGTGAAGGGGTTCTTGTTTGTTTGTTTTTTAAACACAATGATTAACACCTTGCAATCATTTCAATGGCACAATATAAATGAGGAACTAACTAAAAGGTGAATTTCATGGCAATCACACTCAGAGTCGTTACTGAAAAAATAAAATAGCCTCTTACTTCATTTGACACCTTCATGTCCCCGTACAGTCAATCCCAATGTCTTTACCTATATACAAAGTTTTTCTTAGGATTACAAGCGGAACCACGGGAGGGTGACAGTGTGTCATACTTGGAAAGTCCGCTTGAGAAACATCTCAGAATTCCAGCTTTTAAGGTTGGAAGGTCCCTGAAGAATTCCAGCATTTAAAAAATGACATTTTAGGCTTTTCAGCATTCAGATCATTTCCAATGCTCCTTGTTCTCCATGTCCACATCCACCTGGTCACAAGTCTGTAAACCAAACTGAGGCTTCAATGCTACTAAAATGTAAAGTTGATTAAATCCACGAAACTTAAGTGAATGTATAATGTATGCAATATTTACAATAAACATTTGCATCAGTATTAATCAGAAACTGTTTTGGTATATACTTGAAATGATACAAAATTAATATTTTGAATGCTAAAATATTTTGGTCCCCCTGGATTTCCAAGAGCAGATCTGGTGATATTACAATCTTAATTTAAAAAATACTTATGTGTACCTGTGTCCATATATATAAGATATGATCTTACACAGGTAACATTTAAAGTTACATAATATATACAGACACAGCCTTTGTAAAAGGTGTTCAGTTTATATAATGGAAAAGAAGAACAAAGCTTGAAGTTGTGGTGTCAGAACTGAGGATACATATAGCTCTATTCAGAATTTTCCTGTTCTGCAGCCCAAATGTGAATAATAAGGTTGTTCTAAAATACTGTTCCTTATTTCACACACTGTGTCAAGCATCCTTCTGTGCTTTGTTTTTGCAAGCTTTATTACAAAGTGAAATACTAGAACAAAGTAAGAGTTGCTCACAGTTCAGGAGAATGGCAACTTGCAGGTGGCTGAGACAACGTAACAAACCACTGCACAGTTGGCAGAATAATCTGCCTGCCATGATGCTGCTCAGCTGCTGTAGATCCTCTTTGAAATGACACAGAACTGTCCCTTACACTTTAGGAAATTAAACATTATGCTGGTATGGTTTTGTGGGTGCTAAATAAGCCACTGAAAAGATTGTTTTATGCATTATACTGCCACCTCACGTTACCCTCAAGATTACTATGTAGATCGGAGGCATGACAGTAGCGTGATGTTTCTGAAGGATGCACTACACCATCTGTACCTATGGTAAGGACCCAACTACACCTATGAAAACTTGAAATGTAACAGAAGTTAAAAAGTTAAATTGCTAGATAGGAAACCTAAGACATTTAGCATGGAGACACAATAAGGCCTACTTGGAGGCTGACCTGTTTTCTTTAAATAGCTGTTCAGATAGAGCAAACTTGTTAGAGAGGCATGCCAATTAGACAGGCTTGGGAGTTAAGTTATATTCAGACACCGGTTAGATTTTTAAAAAAAGTTCTTCCCCCAGAGGGTGGTTGGTTGGGCACTGAACAGGCTCCCCAGGGTAGTGGTCACAGCACCAAGGCTGACAGAGTTCAAGAAGCATTTGGACAATGCTCTCAGGCACATGGTGTGACTCTTGGGGATGGTCCTGCCAGGAACTGGACTTGATCCTTTGGATCCCTTTCAGCTCAGCATATTCTGTGATTTTTTTTTGAGCAGTCATAACTGAAAAACTCTGTGGTACACAGCTGTCCATGTACACAAAGGCATAGGTTATTTAAGATACTGCCATGAAATAATTTTTAATTCAGCTTTGACTGATGGAGGCCTGAAGCAAAACTAGCCTGATCGTCAGATAATGCCAAACAAACTTAAACATGACACCTGTATGTATGTTTAAGCCTAACTGTTTTCTAAGGAATTCCCTTATTTTCCCTTTTTCTCCTGTCTTCCAGCATGAGTAAACTTATCCATAAAGGGGGCTGTATAAAGCATTTCATTATTTGCATTCAGTCTCTGAGGCTCTGTAATTCCCACATCAGTCAAATTCATCTCCAAGCAGGCAACATGAATATGGAAATACACCAAAGTTAATGAAGTGCAAAGGCTTATCTTGGCTAAAGCTTAAGTGACCTCTGTAGCCTCTTCTTACCAGGCCCCACTCATCTTACTTTGGCTACCACACACCATGGAAGAGAATCTCGACTACACTGCTGTCAGCAACCACTGCCACCAGCTCTGTGACAAACCCTCAGTGGGCTGTATGCTGAGGGATGAGAGGGAGGCAAAAGTAACATTGCCATGTGTGTTGCATAATAGGATGGGTACTGGTGTGTCCTGGAGAGTGGGAGGTTAGGTGGCATATTACTTGCCAGCATATTTCATACTGAAATACTATGGACTTTCTTGGGCATTGATGAAACCAAAGGTCAACCAGACTCTTCCTAAAACCGAAATTAAAATACAATGGTAACAGCAGTTTTTTAAAGTGAATTTTCTATATTAATTCTTCCAGTTCCCTCCAGAAGTTGTATACTTGGGCAAGAAGCTATTCAATTTTTATAGAAGTTTGTGAAAATCTTGTGATACCCTTAAAATCTCAGGGAAATCTTGACTAAAGCCATGCATATTCTTCTGTGTCCTTATGACAACACAAGCCACCATAAGCTTTGTTCTTCTAACTATGAAGAGAATTGCTGGAATCCTCTGGTATTTTTATCCAAAGACCTGCAGCTCACCACTTTCTGTAGCTCACCACTTTGTGTATGAGGCACACACAACATATATGCACATAAAATTTATAAGCAGCTTTGAACTTTCTAGTACAAAAGCCCAAATACCTTTTCTCTAATTTCAGGTGCACTTAATCCTCATTTAATTGCAAATACTGTTCTTTGAGCCTTAAGACTCAGCAGAACTGCACAGAAAATATGCTTTTCATATTTGATTTAATGAAGCAAAGTCTCCCTTAAGAATATTTTACTCTTCTTGCTACTTTTCTGAAGTAGAAAGGTACTTCAAGCATTTTAGAAGTACCACTTGATTAAAAAAAAATCTTCTACATAATTATTACTCATAACTCGACAATTACAAAATATGACAGTGAACTTACTAGCTCACATTATTTAAAACTCCTACAGTGGTTTCAAGAGTCAGATTTTGGTAAAATTAAAAGTATTCCATGAATTATGTACTTGCTGAAACAAGTGAGAGTTAGATCTTAGCAAGGCAAAGAATTTTTTACTTGTATTTTTGAAACAAAAAGTACCAAAGGCTTTGTACGTTTCTACTGTTTTGCATTAAAAGACTCAAAAGTGGCACTTACTGGTGTGATACAATCTATTTTGAAGGCAATGTAATGTTCTGAAAAAGTGGAAAAAACCCAGTAATCATGTATAAAGTATAGTTGCATAAGTTATGTTCCCACAACTGAATGAGGTCAATTTGTAAGTCAAGGTCAGAGTCCAAAAGATACACTACCTTAATAGCTAGCAAATAGTACATTCACAATCTGAATCAAGGAATTGAGACAGTGGTTCAGAATAGTCAATGTACCAGCCAGGAATAAAGTTGCTTAAAGAGCCATCAATGCAATCTAAAACAATACAATGAACCAGTTTCATTTTAGAAGTGACCTCCTACTTTTAGCACAGTTAACTAGTAAAGACCAGCTATCCACTTTCCAAATAAAAAATTACAGGTTAATAAAACTAGACTACAAGATGTTTTTGTAAGTAACCTGGGAAAGAGGTTCCTAGTGCACAGAAAGGACCCAACACAACTGTTTAGCACATCCACAAAAATCCTAATAAGTGACGTTCCTATGAAGTACTAAAGGCAGCAATATCCTTCTGTTCCCCCAGTGAGGTAGAACAATTAACCTTCTTAACGTGACACTCTGGTGCAGATACAGATTTTTACAGTGTTCTTCGGTAGCAAATCCAGGATTACATCTTTATCCCCTCCTGTTGACTAAGTTGTGATAATGTTTTCTTAATGCGCAAAGCTGTCAGCCGGGCAGCTCCGTTGGCATACCAACATTCCCGCATAATTTTTGCCATTACTCGTAATGCCTGCAAGTAAAAGACAAGTCATTAGATGTACTGCTGTTCTGCCTTAGCCTCCTCATGCATTTCTGAAGTCTACTACCAGGACTACAGCTGCATGGAAGAGTGTGCTGTTTGAAAAAAAACAAACCAAACCAACGAATTCTTATTTTATTTATAGAAAAGTAAAACTGTCTAAATACTGTAGAGCAAACCCAGCAGACTTTTTTTCCCATGAAAAAATATTTAATTAAAAATTAGTAGTTTGTCTGTAACTGTTTTCTGAATTTTCACATTAGACGGGAATACGCTATTTTTATTGTACCTCCAGTTAAGGAGTAAGTTCAGTTTAGAGCAATTAGGAAGTTTATCAGCTCTCTTCCTCAAATTGAAGCTCCATAAGTAGACTGAATATTTTTAGAGTCTTTTTAGCCTTTAAACAGCCATTCTTTGAAGTCTGTGAATGTTACTGCACAAGTAACAAAGCAAATTAATAAAAACTGAAGATGAAATAAAGTAACAACTCTATGTTCCAAAATTTTAGACTGAAACCTGTATTATATTGCAACAGTAATTTATCAGGATTGAAATGCCATCATTTAAAAAAAATCTCCACAGTTTGTTGGTGCATATCATTGCCTTTCTCTCCTTTCTGTGTTCTCTTGCCTGGTCTCTTATCTCAGGCCTTCATCCATGCATTCATTTCACACATGTCACGACCTAGTTCCCTCTTCTATCTAATGTACATCATATCTTACCAATCCCTACTCCTCCTGTAGCCTACCACAGCTCCTCTCCTAAGCTGTGACTCAGAAAGCACTAGTTCTAGCCCTAGCTGGATTCCCAGTGCAATGGTATTGAATATTCCCTCTGTCCAGTTTGGGTCAGATGTTCCAGCTCTGTTCCCTCTCATGCTCTTGTCCACCCCCAACCCACAGGAGAAGTGGAGAAGGCCTTGAAGCTGGGTTAGCATTGTTCAGCAACAGCTGAAACATCAGTGTGCTATCAGACTGTTTTGGTCACAGATCCAGAACATGGCACCATACAGGCTGCTAGGAAGGAATTTAACCCAACCCCAGTTAGATGAACTACAACTCCCTGCTGCACAATTTATGTGCTTCCTGAATAATAGAGTTCAGGTTAGCTCTAATTTACATTAGCATCACCTGTGCTTCACAGGAAGGGATCCTAGAATTCTCCATGCAGGGCTAGCTATTAATTTTTATGGAAATATATTTAAATAGTAATGTATAACCAAGGAACAATGACATTTAATAAAGACACAATGATCAGAACAAAATTAAGTTCTCCTAGAAGCCAGCCCTTCTCCCTTCAACAACAAGCACAGTTTTTAAGCTATTGAAATCACTAAAAGCTCTAGTGTCCATTAAAGCAGCTTTAGCAAGGTTAGTTAATACCTCACAGCTCTGCCATCTGTTTGGAATATTGGGCCTTAACTTCTGCTCACACACAACTTTCCTCATTTCTTCAACAGAAGGATCGGAAGGAACGAGGTCATAGTATGGCAACTGGTAATCTTCATGGATTCCTGTAATAGGTTGAAAACAGCTTCATTTTAGCTGACACTAAAATACATATTCATTTTTATGTGTTGCTTAGCAGTACCTTACCAGTTTTTGGTTTTCAGTTTTAAAAGTTACATTACAATGACTGACAAATAAATAAATAAAATCTTTACCCATACCTTGGGGTTGTTTACATTACCCTTAAAGAATTTGAAATTTATAAAATTAGAAGAGATGTCAGCTATGTCAAATCTTTCATATGCTATACTAAAGACATACTTCTTCAGAACATATAATTGATAACAGCATGCTTCATTTTCAATAAGGTACAGATGTTATCTGAATGCATTACAGCTAGCTCTTACATGTGTGATTGCCCCTTGCTCACAGAACATTTAACTTCACCTTTTTCTCTACTCTACGTAAAGTTTTGGGGAAAAAAAATAACATAGACAAGAGTATTTCCTATTTTCTTCAACAGGTATGGCTCCTCAATTTAGAATGAGGTTGAGTAGGCCAGTCATCATTTACAGGATTAACAGTCAGAAAGTTTGAGACATACTAGCTATTATCTTGCACTCTTTTCAGAACATAAGTAGGTTTAAGCAAATTACTTAAAATTCCTTAGCATGTCCAATTTTGTAAAGATTGCCACGTACCACCAATCGAACATCGCCGAGCGATTTCCCAAAAGACTAATCCCATTGCATAGATGTCTGCTCGTTTGAATGACTCAAAATGTTTCATATTTATGGAATCATCTAGAACTTCAGGAGCCATGTACCTGTTTGAAATAAAAAAAAACAAAACCCTTTTAGTTTTATAGACACTAGAAAGAGAGAAAGTTCAGTACTACTGATCAGCTCAAAACCAGATTAAAATATTTATCTTTCATTAAGGTTATCATCAGAGACCTTTCAAAGGGGGTAAGTAAACTGAGAGGAACCATCAAAAAATGGGAGGAATAATTAAAATGTGCAAATATAAACAAGTAGAGCCATAAACCTGATAGACAAAGGATAACAGACACAATGAGAAAGACCACACGTTTTCAGCTGCTACTTGATAGGTTATTAAGGAACTCCAGGTGTAGCTTTAGAGAAGCCCAGTCTTGCCATTGTGACTGCTAATAAATGGGAAACAAGCGGACTGTGGATATTCTAGAGAGGCCTGTGGGACTATACAATACTTATCAAGATACGTTTGGAAGAAAGGGAACAGAAGTGGGGCAACAGACAGAAAAGGGTAGCAAAGGGGCCAGTTGGATAAAAGGTTGCCAATCTGTACATGGTCAACAGTGTACCCTATTTTATTGAGTCCTAATTATCTTGTGCAATCTCATTCTCAACCCTGTGTGCATGTGTTCTCTAAGAACTATATGTCAGCAACTGGAGGCAGGCAGGAGTGAATTCAGGTCTAGCAACTGGAGTGAGACAAGGGATGAAGTTGCTGCTGGGCCTGGGATCACAGCAACTAAAGAAAAGGAGGGTCTCAGCATCAGTAGCTGAAAGGGGAAATGCAGATCCTAGGAGCACATATCCACAGGTCTTAAGAGCACAGTTCTGGAGCTACTGTGGGGGGATCAGTGTGAATAAATTCTGGGCCAGCAACTGTAGTCAGACAGCAGGTGAAGGAACCCTGGTGCCAGCAACTTGAGTAAATGAGGGTCTCTGCTTCAGTCACTCAAGTGGGACCATAGGTCACAAGCTTCACAGTCACATGTTACATATACCAGCTGTAGGGGAGAATGGGGACAAGAAAAGCAGAGTAATAGTCTTCTGGCACCAGCAGTTGGAGTGGGAATCACAGGTCTATGTGCCTGGATGCCAGCTGCTAAGGTGGGCCAGGTGCTTTTTATTTCCCCAAACCTGGTACCCACGGCTGCAATTCTCTAGCAAACTTCAGGCTAGTCTAGCCAGGAACTAGGTGACCTAAGCATGTTTGACCAGGGGAGGGCCTGTGCTGGTATTTGAGAGCTTCCACACATGGAGGTGTGTATGAGTAGGTGTGCATCATCTGTTTGCTACTGTGCACTAATCCAGCTGGTGACTAGGAGGCCCATGCAGCACCAAAGAGGGCATTGGACACAGCAAGTGTCATATGGATGGTTGAGGGATTCATAAACATGCATGGACTTGTGAGGCTGCAGAAGGAAGTGTGTGCTTCTCAGTAACAAAGTTCAATCCTGATCAGCTGGAGAGAAGGAAGGAGACTTGGCTGTCTATACTTATGTTTTATACAAGTTCTGACAGTGTTTTACATGGGTGTTGAAGACAGCACATGGTGCAGAGCAATCTGAGTAATCAGCCCTGTCAGTACTGTATGTGTCTGCGTAGGAGTGGTTGTATCACAAGAAAGAAAGAAGCAGCCACATCCATGGGCCTCAGATCAGCAAAGCCCGAGCTCTTTGGGACACAGCAGCTGGGCTCCAGAGGGTAGGCAGGAGGAAGCCCTAGTCCCTGGAATCTGGTAAGTTACAGCAGCCACGTAAAACATCATCTAACCAGACCAGAGAGGGAATAGACGGGAAGTGCTGGTTAAAAAAAGCAGCATTGTTAAAAATTCCTTGAGAACAAAGGCTCCCTATCATTGCAGTAGCTGATTCTTTGCCATAATAGTAAATCCTGTTTGGGTTACACATTAACAACTGCGTTCACAAGTTTACTTTATCAGTATTTCCCACATCAACAAAAAAGTCTGACAAACTTTCAACTGAGAAACAAAGACTGAAAACTGGTCATGGCATCCAAATGATTGTTCCCTTCTTTAGTGACTAAGCCTAATGTGGAAATATCAAGCAAAATGTCACTGTGGACCTTACTGTGAAACCTAGTGGCAGCAGCATCCCCACTGGCTGCGGGAAAGAACAAATAGTATTTGCTGCATCAGGTCAACATCAGTTATAGTATTGCTCCCTCCTACTGGTATGGCTCTGGCAGCTAAATCCAGTATGTAATGTATAGCAGAGTTCAGTGTGTTTCTCCACATCACTGCTCCACCAGTCTCAAGCTGGCATATTAATGAAGCAGGCAAACAATGGCACCAGGGCTTTGGAGAGCACTGTTGACTGGTAAAAAAGCAACACATAGATTACTGGAGCAGAACAGAGTGTCTGCAACAACCACAGAAATCTAGGCATGATTTCATTTAATCACATAATACTAGTTTTCTTTCTTTTCCAGTACCAGGGACAGTAGGCAGAATACAAGACACACTACTTAAAATAAATTTTAGGACTATCAGACCTTTCAGAACTCTCTCAACACTATTGTGTCTTATAGAAATTATACAGATACAAAGAAGCAAGGGCAATAAAACCCCACAACCAGTAGCTGCATCTGCTGTAACTACCTAGAACTTCAACTAGGTTTGCTGACATGAGAGTTCTTCTAAGGCACACAAATTCCTCACAACTGATAAACACAGCAGAAAGCAGAGGACAACTGGCTTAAGTGGAATGTAAGGTTTACTTTGACAGTATTTATTGAATGGAAGCTGAGGTTAAGTTTACATGTCACAAGCTTTGATATGGACAAGACTCACATTGTTCTGGTCCACCATATAAAAATACCAGTTAAATTCAAGAACGTAAGACTGTGGTGAGTGTTTGCATGCTCTCTAAGGATTTTGCATTAGTGGATAGTCTTATGCTACTTCATGTGCTTGATTGTATAGTAACCAGCTTGGAGCCTAGCAGGAAGAATATTTGATCTATCTTAAGATCACATGGGGATAAGAACGATAGATCTTAAGAAACTCCAAACTCAAAATCCCAACCGTAGTGCAAGAGGTCAGCCAGAATCACTTAAAACAGTAAAGGAGACTGCCTGAGCTTCTGTAAATCAACCTAAGGACAAGGGTTTTAACAGGTAAGACCATAAGAGGCCTGAATGTCGCAAAAAATTCCTCCCTCGCCCCACTGTGACCTCCACTGAATTTATTGGCAAATTGACCTCTTACCATGATCCTCCGTCACTGCACTTAGATTGGCTTTGGCTTCCATATCACTGAATAGTGACTGACTGCACAAAAAGTCTGAGATTATTGCTGGAATAAGAGAGGCGAAAGGCAAGCAGGTCATCTAAGTGAGGTTGGCAGACGAGACATTCATGGCTGTTAGACAAAAGGGAGAGAAGCAGGCACCTCCTTTCAGCTTATGTATTGGAAATACATTGCTTGCCAGAAAAAGTATTTTAGATTCTGGAGAGAGCTACTCTACAGAGACTAACTCTGACCTTCTGAACAAGGTCTGCACCTCAGTATCATTCAAGAATGAAAGTGTGGGTCTACAAAGAAGTTTACGAATTATGTTGAGCATGGTCTTGCCAAACTTTGGGTGCCTGCTGACCTCTTTCTCCCATCCCTTTTAGTCCAAAAGCTCACTATTAATGGCCTAAATTTCTTGAACAACATATAGGAAGCTTGGTGTCATCAAACAGGACCCACAAACAACGTGTTGAGTGTGACATCTCCCTTCATCAAGCCTGCACTCCACAAGGTAGAATTCTGCTCATATTTGGTTTAGGTAAAGTTCAGGGAAGCACCCATGTAGAGGAAGAATTTGCTGCCAAACTTCTTTTAAACACAGCCTATTTGGGCTACCAAAAGTAACAGCTGTGCCACACTTCTAAAAGAAATAAAAAGAGAATGAGGGTTTTTTTACTTGCCTCAGGGAGTGAGAGAGGGATTCTATTTCTTTCTCAATTTAAAGCTCACGTTCCCTGCTTTATGCTGCAGGCTGAGCTGTGAAAGCACCGTTCACACCCTCTGGTAAAGCTAAGCCTCTGAACAGAAAAGAAATAAAGTCAGAAAATTCAGAACGATCATCAGTTTGACTCAACGCCTCAATCAGTCACCCAAGAGTGAGTTTGCTGGCTCCCTAGACCATACATTTTCACAACAATCATTAGATAAATAAACTTTTTGTCAAATCCCCCTGAACTTGTACACAGAGCTTCCATGTGCAGAAGAGCTACCAGCAGTAGCAATCAATGGGAGCTAAAACTGTCATTGAACAGGTAAGACTATGAACTGTACTATGAAAAACTAATCAGAGGTGCAGTTACTTACCTAAGAATGCAAAAGAGGGAGGAAGAGGGGAGCAAGCCTTTTACAAGAATGAGCAATTTTCAGAGGTAAAAATGACTAATGTCTTTAAAGTGGGAAACAGATTAGTCTTGCTGCTGCTCACTGCAGCAAGAAAGAGTTGCTACAGCTTTACCCTTGTGAAGAAGCATAAGGCAGATGAAGAGGCAATTTAATAATGCCTATGGAAGAAGAAATCTGGCAAGTGGGATCTACAGACACAGCTGAAAGGATGCTTTCATCAACGACTAGACTAAATAAAGTAACTGATTTGTACATCACTTTTCTTGGCATGTAGGTGTAGTAGAAAATATAAAAATCACACGTGGTATGTGCCCTGCATGCAGCTAAGTTTGCAATGACAAATTCCAAAGTAAGCCTGCTGTTGCACTACCAATGATTACTAGAGATTTTGAGAAGGAATAATGCTCAGCACCTTGTAATGTAATAGTAGCTCAGAAAATACCTTATCTGACCATTTGTGTAGTATTTTTGAAACTGGCAAAGGACTAGTAAAGCAGAGCTTTAGAACAAAGCAACTTCAAAAGTGTAACTGCCAGAAAAATAAATTTTCAGTACATGTTCTAAAAGCTTTACTTCACTGAGTCTTAAAGTAATGTTTTGGGGTTTTTTCCTCCCAAAAAGACACAGCTCAAGTGGCATCCTAATTCACTGCAAAACCCCAACCCTTCCCTGCAGTATCACTCACTATAGAGATATTAAAAAAAAAAAAAAGAAAAAAAGAAAAATATTTCTTATATGTGAACTAGAGATTGGGCAACATCAACACAGAATTTTCTCCAACATGGCTAAGGCATATAGGCCTGGCTGTCACACACTTCTTCATGACCGGTGTCCAAACTTCAGTTTGACATACCACTGAACCTTTGGGCATCAAAAGAACAAAAAGTTCCCCACATCCACAATGGTTGCTATGGTTCATTGTTAGTACTGCTATCTCTGTATGCTATATAGCTGCACAGCTTAATAAAGGAAATTTGTCTTCTCTGCAAAACAGCTTCCAGTTATTATTGTCTGAAGGTTCAGCAATGATAAATTACAGCCAATAAGTTTAATTGTAGTTTGCTGATGGAGTTAAAGAGCTCCAAATTCTTTTAAGGGCAAGAAAAATCTTTATTTCCAAGTGCAAAAGTAGGCTTTTAAAAGAGAGTATATTGCCTCATCCATTGATGATTCTATCTGTGCATTAGATGACAAAGAGGACTGCTGTTTTAAGGTCTCGTATTTCTCTCAAAAATGTGATTCCAAGAAAGCCCATGTCCAAGACATTGTACCTTTTATGTTCTACCACACAGGCTTCACACTGAAAAAAACCCAGCAATTTACTCTCACTGTCAGTATCCTATCTTACACTCCTGACTGATTGGGCTGCAAGTAACATTTCCATGCGACCCAAGGAAAGAATAAAGCACTTAGGTCTCTAAAAGCATCAGTCATGAAATCTCTTATTTGTTTGAATACATACTCATACCCTACAATATTTTGCAAGTTTTCAGTATTTTACACATACCAACATTTAATATGCTTTAAAGTGCTTACTGTCTTAACTAAAATACCAGCTGGCAAGGAAGTGCCTGGGAACTCTACATGCCTTTACATTTCCCTGCTGCTTATATGGATATCAACGAAAACCTATACGGGACAAGGAAAACCAAAGCACTTTATTATAAAAGTTGCCTGTCACATAACATGAATGATTTTACCTTTTTGTTCCCACTCTGTGGTTTGGGGCAATATCAATTGTGTCTGTAGCTGAATCGTGCCTAACTGCCAATCCCAGGTCTGCAATGCAGCATGTCCCATTCTTTTTCACCAATATATTTTTTGATTTCAAATCTCTGTGGGCAATCGCTGGTTTGCCTGGAAGGGAAAAAACAGAAATAACACATCTGTTAAAAAAAACAAAACAAAAAACCCAAAAACCCCAAACCAAAACAAAATGGACTGCTTTTATTCTAAGCCTGGTGTAAATTTTGTTTGAAGTTACAGAATTCTTTCCAGTTCTGACATTTAATGTGCATCAAGATAACTCCTGAAATTATTCAGTGTGGATTGGCTGTTTGGGAAAGTGCCTCACATGTTTACTGTATTACACGACCCTACTGCTCCTTTCCCTCTTCCTGCAAGTGTTTACAGTGCACATTGATTACTTACCACAAAAAAGTTTCTAACATCTCTGGAAATAAGATAGAAGTGCTATCTGAACTCAAAGGTAAGAAGATATTACATGCACCATTAGTTGGTGCCTTTTAATAGGTGTTGTGTAGGAAGGATTGTTACATCATAATGCCATAGAAAGGAAGGCAAAAAGCCTTCCAAATCAAGAAGTTCTATTAATTCAGAAATTATCAGATAGTAGAATGAGCTACTGATGTGTCATTTAAAAAACTAAAAACCTCAAACAAACAAAAAAAACCCCAAAGCACCAAAACAAAAAAAACTCCACCTGACCAGTATGACCCACATGACAAGCTGAGTAATTGTAAGATTACCTTGTGTGCCAACAATTTCCATGTGCAGATGAGCAAGACCACTGGCAGTGGACAAAGCTAACTTTATCATTCCTTCCACTGTTACTGTATACCTGTTCAGGTAATCAAAGAGTGATCCATGCTCATGATAATCTGACACCAACCACAGCTGAGTCCATGTACCATTGTCTGCAAAATAACACTGGCATGAGTCACACATACAAAAGGTAAGTGAACCATATATTCCACTCTTATACAATGTCTATGAAGTACAAATTATGTTTTGCAAATAACCTCAGCAGGTTAGACTCTTGAATCTTTACTTCTATCCCCGTAACACTTAAACACTTCTGTTAAGGGCCGGGAATACAATAGGAGACTTTCTGAACAGCTTAGTAAGTATTCTTTTATTTAAACTAGAAGACAAACCATAGAAAACTGGTTATCACTGTAATTCTGAGGGGAATATTCAGAGTAAACTATTCTGGTTACTAGCCAGGCCTTGCCTTTCTCTAACTTCTCTGCTAGAGAAGCAGGGCAGGGAACAGTGCTGAATGCATGACAAAAAACTAATCTTGTCACTATCTGTCGAGTATAACATTGTCCAGGCTAACCATTAAAAATAATAAAATAAAGTGCTTCAAGCTTTGCTCCCTAATTCCTTCAGTCTTCCATAACCCATCCACCCTCAGTCTGGGGAACAATTTCCACAGTTACCAGCAGCTGGTGGATTTTGCCTCCTGGAGCAGAACCTTACAAGCAGCAACTGGACATAAGACTTTAAGAAAAAAGTTAAATCCCACATCTAGTGACCTCTAAACTGCAGGCCAAAATTAAGGTTTCTGGGAGGCACAAGAGTAAAGAAATAGAAAACCAGTTTGCTATATGATTTTTCACTGAATTATGAAAAACAAGACAAGCTATAATACATGTGTAGATATCCCAGGGCATACATTTGACAGGTAAGAACTTAATTGTTCACATTGTTAAAGTAGTGGATACAAAATACCTTTAAGCCAGACAGGGAAGACTACTAAAGGAATACAAATCAAGAGGAGGGACAAGAGTTCTTTTTAATCTAAGTAGACACACCCAGAGAACGATCTAGCCACCAAATAGGTTTTCCAATTTTGCTTTGTTATAAAAGCAACTCTCCTGTGGCAGACCTGAGAAGTGTTTTTATAGATGGCAACTTTTGTAGAAGTCTTTCATCTCTTTAGAATATTACCTATCCCACAAAAGATTTCAGTTGGACTTCTATCCTGAATTATACATCCCCTATGCTCTCAGAACAAGTAAGAACATTCAGCAGAAGTCAAAAAGATGTCTCATTATGTGGCAGTCCCTAAGGATTATCCAAGAACTAAATATGAAGAACGTGGAGCAGAGAAGTAAACTCAGAAGTTAGTTCCTATCATAAACGTACTGAAAAATGTTTAGTTTCCAAAGAACACACCTGCTGCCCCAGAAAAGCCAGAGGCACAAAATGCCTGGTCTACAAATTGGCAGAAACTACCTTTATATAAGCATTTATGCTTATCCTTAACTAAACGGTTCAGTGGGGCTGGGAAAACTTGCAAGCATCCCTTTAATTTGAATGTTCCTAGGGAGGCCAGTGAGGCCACTAAAAATAATCTTAAAAAAAAATATTAAAATACCTCCAAACACTTCAGAGTAGGGAAATAAGTCTAATCTACATTCAAACAATTCCCATAATGGAAAAAGAATTTGGACTTTGATGTTCACAGAACAGTCTCAACTAAATTGCAACAGGCAAAGGAAAGCAGTCACCTGCTCTAAACTGTAAAGGACTGTTAGAAAGTTACTATTGCAGCAAGAAGTCTTATAATGTGCTCAGAGAAGGAATTCCTAAGTTTTTGGGTTTTTTTTAAAGAATAAGGAAATTAAAGATTAAAAAAAAAAAGAAACCTTCAATTCTCTTGCTACTTTGCAACATTCAAGCATGAACTCATAACTCAGAATAGTACTAAATTTTTCCAAAGAAAATTATGGTCTCTGAAAAGACAATCCAATAGTAATAGCTTCAATAAACCAGTCTTACAGACCCATTAGAAACAGGAATGAGTTCACAGGCACGTAAGAGATATTCTCAAATACATATAGTCAAAGAGCTCCAAAGAACCACACAAGTTCAAAGTAAACTAACTAAACCACTTCAGAATATTCTCTTCACTCAGTGTTATTCTACTGCTTTACCAGTTACGACCCTATATTGCCTAAAATTATCCTCTCCTGGCATTAACACCATACACACTCATTGCGTGATCCTGTATTTGAATTCTTTTCCCAATTCTTATGAACAGGAGGCCACAGCAGGTATCTAAACTAGACACCAAAAAGCAGAGAAATTAATTTTAATTAGGCTACTAGATCTATTGTATTTATACAGCTCCTTAAAAAATGTCAGATTCTGAATAACTATCATTGCTTTAAATTGAGACTATAGTGTCTTTGCATAAAGTTCCCCCCTCTTAATTCTACATGCCCACCTAAGAGGAAAATATGCTGCTGATTACAGACCCTTCTATTTAAGTTTTATCTTATTTATTCCCTGCAAGTCTTAATATTCAGTTTTAACCTTCCTTCCAAAGAAGAAAATATAAAGCTGGACTTACTATCCATTCTGAATGGAGCCATGATTTTTTTCTTATTATATGTCATATTTGTGGCCCTTTAACCAGATTTTAATAAAGGACAGTGTTGCATCCAAGCTTACATGAATAAAATTAATTACAGACAAGCTGAAACGCACCAATAGGTACAGCTATCACAAGGGACCTACTATGCTTTCTTTGCCTTGCTATATTTGACAAGCTTTACAATTTTTTAGCACACTAAGCAGAACACATTATTATAAACTTAAGTCTTCTTATACTGTTCACAGTAATTAAATATTACCAAGTAATAATTAACCTGACCCTGAGTATTTTTGGCTGCACAGTAAACAGCATCTGCCATGAAGCTTTCAATCACAGGATTTGCATTATCAGGTAAAAAAAAAGTAATTACACTCAGTAGTAATTACATACAGTAGCACAGCCTTCCATGATAAGGTAATCTAATTTGGTTTATATACAAACAATGATCAAGAATCTCAAACAATTTCAGAATGTTCAAGAAAATTACAAAAATTTACATGTTATTGGAAATATATTTAAGAAAATAATTATGATTATTTCATGTATTTGCAAGAGACCTGAAAGTATTTTAGACGATCAAAATCGATCATAAGTAAAAGGCCTTCCTTTTGTAATTCTAAAAAAAATAAATAAATTCCAAGTAAAGAAGCTTTCAGATTTGCTGTTAGGAGACTGATTACTGTTTGAGAAAAACAGTGACATACAAGCAACATCCATTTTAGTCAGGCTGACTAAGGAATTTACAACAATTGCTTTATCAAATATACAATAAAGTTTCCATTAAGGTGAATTCAGTCAATTGACTTCAAGAGAAAAATGCTTTTTTCACATTGGCACTAGCAAAGCAAAAATTTTGACTTGGTACATACTTGTTTTTAAATCAAATGCTAGGTTTTAAGCTGTGACTGGTACAAGTATGGCTTGGTACAAGAGTTTCCAACCACAAACTTACACTGCAAGTTGAATGTTTAGAAGCTACAGAAACTGCCTAATTGCATGTGTTCTGTATTCTCATGTAGTTAAGTGTTTTAAACCAGAGATTTAGCCTTTTTTGGCATGCAGATAATGTAATGAAAAAATCTGCCCCCCGCCCCCAACAGGAAAAAGCAGTGAAAAGATCAGATCCAGAATGAATCTGTAACTAGAAATCTCTTAGAAATGAGATATTCAGTGAGATGTCAGTGCCTGGGGGATGACTGGTGTTTTGTTAGCAAAACAGCTTGACTCCATTACACTGAGATAGTCATCTGATTAAACTGATGAAAAGCACTTGAGCCATGCAGATTAGCAAGATCTTCCAGTCAAATTCCTTCTTCTTAGGCTAAAACCAGTGCTTCAAAAAGAAATGGCTCCAATATTACTTTTCTCAAGAGGAAGGAATTCTGCTCATTTCTTTGCAGCATGTTGCATAACATCCTTCTTGGGGATCTGCTCACCATGAAAGGTAATCTGACTGAACAAAACTTTCACCAAAGCAAGTGTAGTAGAAGGGGAAGGAAGGTCAAAGTATTTTAGTGCATAAAGTTATCTGAAAGTGTGCAGTACAAGACTTCCCCGTACTTGTAACATGACTACAGACAGTTATAGTTACAGACAGCTAATCCAGAGAACCTTTTAGTACTGTAAACCAAGGCTGTTGCTACTGCTCTTTTGTGAGTAGAATAGTACAGAGAAATAGTCCCTGATACACTTTACCTTAAAGTATGTGGGTTAGAAAGAACAACACAAAACAACATGCAAAAACCAATGTGTTTAAGTGGTTCATAACAAGGCATGGCCCTGAAAGTAATTTCCCTGACCTAGCAGTATTTGAAAGTTAGAATATTCTTGTGGCTAAGCACAGTACTACCCAGAACACAAATGCTTGTCAGACAGAACACAACTGCAGTTAAAATGATTCATTGCCTCTCAGCCCTCAAGCTAGCTTAATAGCAGCACCTATTTCCCAGTAAATTATGGGATGGGAAAAGTCATACTGGACCCATTCCTGTAGTCTTATGAACATGATATAGCCCTGGGGAAGCAGAAGAAGAGACTGTGACATTAAGGCATGTGGACTGCCTAAACAGTGTAGTAGAACAAGAAGTGAAGACAGTCATTCAGTCACAAGCTCTAATCTATACACACACCCCTCTACCCAAAGGAACCCCTTCCACTACAATGGCCAGACAGATGTTCCTTAACAGCTGTGAAAAAAATGCAGCTGCAGTAAGAGGAGAGACCTAATGAATGCCTTTAGTAGTAGCAAGAACTGCAGCATGACTTTGTTCCAATGCTCTTGCTGTACTAGCCCTTTGCCAATTTTAAACATACTTGTACTGTTGTATCTCTTGTAGTCATCTTTGCAACATCTCAGATACACAATTAGATTCTTACAATCTAATTACTGTGCATTCCAGCTAGGCATTCAGCAGTCTGTCCTACGGAGAAATGGATGAAAATCCTTCACAGGTATTATTGCTGTGAATGAATACTTCACCATGCACCTAGTAAGTATTTATCAGTTAGCACCAGCATCTACAACAAAAGACTGTTGGTAGGTGTTCTTAAGCCATTGGTCTCTAAAGCCATGTTATGATACACTTGCTCCTTTCAGAGCACCATGACAGCACACCTGCTAAACTGGAAGAACTACTCCCATAATGGTCCCTCTATGTTCTCCTACTTAATGGGATACAGGTGGCCTGAAGTATTCTGAGGACTGAATTCTTAACTCAGAGAATGGTGTGTACATATTTCCTCACTGAGAGAATGTAGGTTACACTGAGAATTAATTCTGCTTTGATGGATTAAAAATAACACAGCTTTCTACATCTGCTCAGACAGCAACACTTAGAAAATACAGTCGAAAACAGCAACATTTTCAAAACACATTTTTATCCATTTTTCTTAAACCAGTCACCAACTAGTTCCCCAGAAAATAGAAGAGCCCTGCCCTGAAGCCCTAAAGCCTAAAATAATGGCATGAGCTATCAACTAAGGATTTCTTATTTGTATGTAAAGCATATTTCTAGTAGAAACTAGCATATTTCTAGTAGAAACTAGAATCAACTTCATATCACATCATATTATGTTACAAGGAACCCAGCGAAGACCAAGTCAAATGGAATTTCATGCAATTGCATCTGGAACCCAAACCAGAAACCAATAAATTATTTCAGAACCCCACCTATTTAAGAAACCTTCCTCATCACCTCCTCTGCACAGTGGTCAAGTGCATTTTTGGGACAAACTACCTGAGGGTTTTGGCCAAAATGAGACTAGTATGCTTAACCACTAATGGATTTTGTTAAAAGTTATAGCTAAAGTATTGCAATACATTCTTGATGCTTTTAAGAGAGACATAGAAGCTAAAGCTTCTGCAGAGATGGCTTTTCATTTATGGTTTTAATGCGACTGGTCTAATTTTAAACCTAGGCTCCAGACACTCTAGTAGGTCCACTGGAACAAACTCAAGCTCTTGCATGTACTAGTAATAGCCAGTAGAATTTTAGGCAGGAAAATAAGACAGTTTCTAATGGTAAATATAATAAGATGCAGGAAAAGGTTGCCTAGTATGGTGTAGATCTGCAAGTTCTTGGAGGATAAGTTCCACAAAAATCTGTTAAGAGCAACTTAGCTGTAGGTAACCCTCTCCTGGAGAAGCAAAATGTTCCTCATAATCTCTAGGATTCTGTCCCAGATTTAAAGATTTATATAGATATAGAAACTTGAAATTAATCTAGGAGTAATTAAAAAGAACACTATTTACACCTTTGTTTAAGTTTTGCCAAACTCTTGTATCTTAAACTGCACTGCAGGAAAATCCAAGAAACTTTAATCTGACTGCAACCACAAGAAATTAAGATGAAAAAATGTTTAAACTGTTCCTCTTAGTGGATATTTAAAGGCTTATCAGGAGAGCTTCAGGAAGCAGGTATAGTTTTTTACTGCTAGAAACAGTATATATGAAAGAATAAGTTCTCTTAATTTGGCCTTAAAAATGAATCCTCTAGCTCCTATTTTATATTAGAACAACAGGATTAGACAAGATCTCTTTTGGCTCCACACATCTATATTATTAGACTATTAGATAATTACAGATACAAGTATTCAGCAGATGCATGGGCTCATGGGATAAGGCGTCTCCTTTTTGATACAAAAGCATTTTAAACAAATTAAAGCATATTTCCCAGAAAAAAGACAATGTACTTTTTTTCCTTCATTAAACTTATGAAAAGCCTGCCAAACCGTCAAATGCTCTAGAAACAAAATTATTTTTTGCTGCTTTTAACAGGATCCTCACAACTTGATTTTCCTCTTCATGTACTGTCTCTTCTGACCAGGTACAGAGCCAGCAGAATGAATTCATAGTATCACCAACCTTTGTTGTCTGCAGCTATAAATCCAAGTATGTTTTCATGGCGTAGCATAACTGTTTGATAAATTTCTGCTTCTCGAAACCATGAGCGTTCCTCTCTTGAAGAAAAAATCTTCACAGCCACTTCTTCTCCTCTCCACTTCCCTCGCCAGACTTCTCCAAAGCGACCCTTACCAATGCTTTCCTGAAGTACGATAGTTCTTGCAATCGTTCTTTGCACAAGTAAAGGTAAACCTAAAAAGAGGATTTTACATTAACTTCAAACATCACTAACAAAACAAGCACTTATCCCAAATACTAAATATGATCTTATTCCATTAAGGTATTTCTCTTAGAATGGACATTCTCTCAAGATTTTAACAGCTTGTGAACTGCTGACAAGCAGAGGTAGGATTTTTGCCTTCAACCTCAAAGGCCAGTAAAACAAGTACTCCAGGATATAATGCTATAGATTACCTCTACAATTGTTAAAAACACAACACACACTTTTTTTCAGTTAAGAATTTTGACACTTGCTGATTTATAATGTTTTATTTAAATTAAAAAAAGAAACAACCATGAAGCAATCAGAACCAGGATAGGTTGGGTTTTTTTTTTTGTGTTGCTGGTTTGTTCAGGGTTTGTTTGGGGTTTTCTTGGGTTTTTTATTTTATTTTTGGAAAAAGGATCTGCACATAACTTTCTTGGCAAAACAGTTTAGGAGCACTTTTGCTACTGATTAATTTACTTATTACTAGATATGACTGTCCATTTATAAGTTAAAGTTAAACCACACATCAGCAATACTGACTGCTGAAAACTTGCACTCATACCCAAGTATGATAGTAGTCTGCTAGCAATCCCAAGTCACTGTAAAACAGGAAAACATCCCTGTAATGGAAGCTCCCCTCTTTACAGGCCATTTTTGTGCACCTCGCAGATTTAATAACTCTTGAAAAAAAGGTTTACATTCATGAAGATTTTATAGCTTTGGAACATCAACATGCTTTCAGCACAGAGCACCTCTTAACATGCTTTAGTTATTTTATACAAGAAGCACTGGCATTCCTCACCGGTGGGGTTTTTGTTAATTTTAAATCTTTCCTGTTGTAATTGCAAAGCTTGTCACTGGATTCTGTGTCGATACTACACTGCAGGATGAATGCATCAGCCAGGTTATCTGCTTACAATAAGCTCTTTTGGTACAGGATTATTTAACTTAAACCAAACACTTTACAAAGTAATCTATTACTCCATAATCACCATTCCAATAGCTGACAGAACACCTGTATTTCCTTATGTTATAATAAATAAATCCCAACTAATAGCTCAAATAACTAATTCTTGTCCATCTCTGGACATTCTTTGCGAACAACAGCACTAGAAGGATACCTGATCTGGTTGGCAGCATTGCCACGCTTGTAGCTCAGTTTGAGGAGTACAAATTAAAACCCTGCAGTGTTGAATGGAGTTCTTCAAGACTTCTGGACCTACAGGAATATTCTGGATTATCTGTGCTGACAACATACCCTCATGAAGAAGGGAAGCAATAAAAATGCACACCATACCAGTGATTGAATCATTGCCAGGTGCTCCAATAATTTCTACTGAGAAAGTTAAAACTTTTGCTGTAACAACTGCCCCTCAAGTCAATTGTGCTGCATGACCAAACTGTAAAGGCTGTTCTGTGACACCTAACTTGCATTTTTATGGACACAGACTTTTGAAATGCAGAAAAGGCCAGACTAGAACAACTACAGACCCAAACTCAATCCTGAAAATGTAAAATCTGACTCTGTTGGCCAGAGAATGCCTCTTCCTTAGAACTCATGTACTACTACAAAATCCACTAGCAAGTATTAAATACAAGCTGATTTAGTGTAACTGAAATAGGTGATAGGCCTAGTATTTTCTTTCTACAGCGGTATCAGAAAACTGTTTGTACTTTTTCAGTTTCAGATTGCACTGCTCTGAATTTGCTGCACCATTTACAGACATCCCTCCTTGTTTAAAAAATATGTCCAAGGATATCAGCCAACCTCTAAACAGATACTAAGCTCTTCTAAACCTTCCAGACCTGAAGCATTTCAATTTCACATCACAAACCCCCAATAACCACATTAACGTGTCACAGTAGGATAAAAATGCTACTGTGATCTGTCCACTTACTCCTGTACTTACTTTTACAATATTTACAAAATTCAACTTGCTTCTGTTTTTGGCAACTGACTTTTCTCTTACTACTGCTGCTGAACAAAACCATAAGTTTAGAGTCCATATTTATCTTGCATTCAGAGCAAGTCATTACAGAATTTCTGTTGCAAATGAGCAGTTTCCTCCTTTTGCTATAGAGGAAACACAGCCCGGTATTGCCAGAAACTTGAGCATCTGCTGTACTGTAAGCCAAACTGCCTCAAAAGCAGCTCCTGGGAGACAGCTACAGTCTCAGCCTTTGACATACACACTGGGCACAACCATAGGTCAAGCTCCTGGAATACAGTTTCTTTTAATTGTACACGAAGAGAGATTTGACACCTTGTATTCAGCCATGGTCATCCAATTTATTCCTGAAACCTTCATTTTCCTGTACCAAAGTATCCTCAAGTGTTCTGAGAGTTTAGCAAAAAGGAAAAAAGGGTTCTTTTGCTGTTCCACACCTTAGCCATACTCTGATTAGTTTAGACTAAGGACTGTCCAATGCATAAGAAGTTTGTAACTAATCTGGATGATTCGGGAATTAAGTTCTAAAGCATTACAGGTAGCCAACAAGAGCAGTTGTTAGAATTTTGTTGTTTTTAAGTCTCTCTCCATAAGACTGCCTGAAGAGTAACAAAAAAAAACAAAACCAAACCATCCCATGAACTGTGAAAAATCTCATTCCCTTCAAGCTTGTATGAATTGCAAGTTTTTAAGGAGCTTTATGTTCACTTCAATTGACTCGACTTGCCTTTGATTTTTGTGACCCTTTGGATTTCTCAATAGCTCTTGCTTGAAGTCACCTAACAATACCATCCAATGCTTCTAACACATTTCAAGCAATTCTTCCTACTCCCTTCCAACTAAGTTACTTCATCATTTGTGAGCTAGAGTAACAGATGGGCACCCCCATCTGTCTATACAATATGTAGTTGATATTTAGAGATTTGCATCACGATCTGAAAATCATTCTCAGCTCCAAGAGACTTTGAAATCCTTCTCTTAGAAGCTGTAGCTTTGGCAGAAGAATCTATTTTAGATGTTTCATCAATTCCTTTCATGAAGCATCTACTTGTTTCGGGACTTGTTCGTCATGGAACGACAGGGCAACACTAACGTAAGTCAAGACTGAATAATTAATAGCAGCTTATTATTCATCATTGCAGCAAATGAATCCTAACTCCCTTTTGATCTGAATAGAAAGCTCAATTTTAGAGTTTTGATAATTTCTGTTTTATAGACTTCTCATCGGCGAATACTCAATCAACAAAATTGGTAGAATCCTTTTATTTCTAGACTATGAGCTCTTCCGGTCCCCCTGCACAAATTTAAGAGCAGAATACGGCCTTTGTGTCACCAGACCAAGCACTTCCTTAGCTGTGCCTATTAGGTCTGTTCTGTACATTTCCATTGTGTTTTTGCAATCTCTTGTCCCAACACCATGCTTTTCACACAGTTCAGTTTCTGACAGTGTTAAGTGCTGTTTTAACTAGCAGCTCTGACTTTGCTCCCCGTGTTGGTGACCCCCTTCTCCACACCCTGTTTATTCCATAAATGTACGATTTTCTCAATTTTATTAGTGTTGTACCCAAAGTCTGGATTAAAATACACATTTCAATGAGATTCAATTGCTGCAGGCATTACTTCAGGGTACAAGAAAGCTAACAGTTCAAGTGCAAGGGCACATTGAATTTATATAGTCACTGACTGACTAATTTTGAGACTAAGTGACACAAGTCATTAAAAATATAAACACTGCCAACAGTACAGAAAGTAAGTACCTGAAGCATCTCCTATTTTGCTGCCATAATCACAGTGATGTATACAACACTAAATAAGGCCAACACTTGTCTTACACACAGCTCAACAACATAGAACCCTCTGCAGCTGAAGTTAAAAGATCCCTTTTAAGAAAACATCCAATCTTGTTTTACAGGAAACGTGACTGTCTTTCAAGCATAAAAGCAAATTAGTGAACAGACTCCTTAGGGGTAAGTCAAATTCAACCACATTTGTGGGTTTTCTTCCTCTGATGCATTACCCAGTAGTCAGTGCTCAAATACTATAGTAGGTCAGGTGCTCTGGGAGTCTAGACCAGCTCGAGTGCCCTGAATTCAGCTGTGAAAGCTAAGTAATTCCCTAGCATGCTGCTTTTACTTAAAGGGTAATTTCCAAACAGGCAAGGGAAGAGTCAGTAGTTTCTAGCCACTTGCTCCAGAGGAAGAATTGTGTGTTTCTTCCAACTTTGATGCTCTGCTTTCCAAGAGCTTATTTTGAACAAGTACTTCCACAGTTTTCAAACAGAAAGGTTCAAAAGCACCACAGAGAAGGCGGCCAGAAGGAAAATAAAGAAATATTCTTGATATAAAATGAAAAGATCAATTGGTAACTAAGTTTGAATTTTAATTAAAATTTCTTTTCAGCCTTCTTTACAGAAAATCTGTATCTGCAGGCATTAAGTAGAGAGTTTTATGCTCCTAATATCATAACAATTATATATCAAACCTTTCTGCATTCCAAGATAGGTAAATCTCTGACTCTCAATATTCTCTAAGTGTCTTAGTTCCTTATATCCTTCCTAAAATGAACATAACTGAAGGACTAGTTCCACGTTTGCAATTATCAAGCTCTAGCCCAATATATTGAAACTTCTATTAGCCACTTTAGTTATTTGACTTAGATATCGCTGTTAGTAAACGAGAAAATTGAGATAAAAACAAAGTACTAAAACTCCAGCTGTAACCAGAGAGCAACATACCCTATATCATGATCAAATCTTATTGGGACACGTAAAATCTTTCTCAGCTGATCCATAACTTCCTACACACCTGGTGCAACCTCACCTTTTTTAGTGAGGATATGACTAAAGATTTGTTTTGATCTAGATTCTAAACACGTTCAGCAACTTACGTGGATTTTACTTAACAGAGAAATGGACTTGAAACAGTTTTTCCAGTTACTGCCCTTGGGAAAGAAACACAACCTAGATACTTGGGTTTAGTTGTAACTTTTTCCAGTTATGGGAAATGAAAGGATTCAGCAGTTGAGAACCAAACACCAGTATTTCTTTGCAGAAAATATTCTGAAAGGGCATGGATGTTTCAGCACACACATTTGCAAGCAGTAGGAATAATTTTCAGTATTAAATTCTTTAAACTTTCTATACAGTAGAAGGCTGGTAAAAGGTCATGGTACAAAATTTGATGTCTCCCTCTTTAACATGGACCACAGATCAATTAATTTACACCATGATTTACCTGGCTCATCATCCCCTGCCAGTACCTACTAAACCACATTTCTGTGACATAGACCATCACAATCCTAGAAGCAACTATGTCAGGATTACAACAGCAGAGACTATATGCAGTGAACAGACTACTGCCCCATGCCCCCAGGGCAACACCCGTCCAAGTCAGAATTAAAACAAAAAACCCCATGAAATTAAGGGACAGACATGGTATGCCTACTGCATCCATTCTATATACACAGAAATGGCTACTTACAACAGAAAAAATACCTTCTGTAAGGAAAGAACTGCCTAAAATATTAACTAGGAATTCAGAATATTCTTCATACACCAACAGCTATATCTATAAATGAATTTCCAATTTAAAGCAAAAAAAAACCCAAATAAACCCTTCACAATTGATCTTAAAAACACAGAAGATGGTGGTTTAGCTATACTGTGCAGAACAAAAAGGTAAATAACTGAGCCTTAGAAGAAACAAAACATTTACAATAGGTGACTGTGATATTCCCTGCATTATATTATAATATATACACACACACGCATATGTATCAGGCTAGCTAAGAACATTAAGGAACAGTAGAAACAACTCAATGTTTCTTTTATTTCACTTATTTCCATATATTGAATCTTCACTGATATTGAATAAATCTATACGGAAGTTGCTTTTCTAGTAATTTCTCCAGTTAATTATAAGCTCAAGTAGATTAGACAATATTAAAAGAAAAAAATTAAGAAAAAAATAGATGACTTACAAGGCTCTTAAACACAGGGTAGTTACAACTAGAAGTGTGACTTTACCTGAACCAGAGCCTGAAGTTGTCATGTCATAAATTAAATCCTTTAAGGTAGTTCCTTCTGATATAAAGGGACGATCCAATGAAGGGTCTTCTTCACTTGGCACACGATGATGAATTACAGTACGATTATGACACAGATACAGAATCAACATTAGTGAAATGCAGACAAAGCAGACAGGTCCAGCAATGACAGCAGCTAGTTCCACAGGTCCTAGATTAGAAGCTGGTTTTCCTGGAGTAGGGCCTGACAGTAAAAATAAAAGAAGATGGTAAAACTATTTGCTTCCTTTTATGCAATTAAATTTATAGTATCCCATAGTGATATTCAAATTATTTCTAAGCATTTGTTAAAACTTTTGCACAATGACTTTCAAGAACCAAAGTAAGTATTACAAAGGAGAAAAGCAGGTGCTTACTTAATTTCCATTGAGATTGCATGTAAGTCTTCAAAACTGGCCCTAACATCCCTACCCAGAAGAGTACAATTCTTGTTCAAATATCATAAAATTGTACTTGCACAATCTGGTGTACTTTAGGCCTTCAAATTTACCTACAACTTCAAAATAAACTTGCACTCTTACGGATTTTTCCATTTGAAAAAATTTAAAAAAACCCCCAAAACAAAACTCCCTTTACCTGGTGTTGGAATTGGAAGTTCTATTTTATTGCAGAGAGGTGTGTTACAGCAGTGAGGCACAGTATAGACTCCGTCTCTGGTGGAGGAGGAACAAACAAACGGCCTGTCTCGGGGAATCAGATCAACTTCTGCTATACACATACTATTGTGTATTATTTTGTCTGCAGTTCGTGTTACTGAGACAAAACATACTCCATCTGTCACACACGTAAAGTTGTCTTTTGTACATAGATGGCAGTAGCACTCCAATTCTGTATCGAGAAAAAAACAATTATGTTAGTATTGGTACATGTTCCGAGTTGAGAAACAACTTGAATGACTAAAGAAATATAAATTCAAAATGCTAGGAGGCCTGTAATCCTTTTGGTAACATAAACACAGAAGTGTAACACTAAAAGACAACTCTACAAGGCTTTTTAGCAGGACAAAAAAAAAAGGGTGATCAGAAGAAAGTAAAATTTAACACTGAAGTCACCTCTCTTTACACAGTGATGTAGTAAAAGAGAAAGGCTGAAATCCTAGATGTTCCTCCCAGTAAAGAAGTTCCATTACAGTTCCTCACACTAAAGATCTGGACTTTCAAACAACATTTTCTACTCTACAGCGTGCAATTCTGCTATTGTCAAACCAAATGAATAATGCCATTTTTCCCCACAATAACCACAGGTATAGCTTTTCTAAGTGACAAATTGAATGCTGCTGGTTACCCAACATTATTACTTGATGGTTTTCATTTTGTGCCAAAAGGGCATATAACAGCTTAATCCTCATTAAAAACCAAACCTTCCATGACCTGAGTGCACACCCCTTGCTATTTATGCAACCACAGGAAAATGCTGTCTTACATTACTCAAGTTAGTGATTTACTAAAGCTATCAATTACAGTAGTAAAGGAGGGAGCATGAGGAGGGAAGGAGGAATGACAGGCTAATCATCTCTAAGATGATCAGGTTTCATTCTTTACATTGCAGAAGTTCTTGGAGAAGGAAGACTACTACTTCTAATTTCTTTCTCCATTCTTTCCTGTATTTACCAGACTAAAAGCCAGACAGAAAACAGTGCAGTGGCAACAAAAGAAGTATCAATACACTCTGACTCCACTTGTTCCTCTGTGGAAATCAAAAGCTAGCCTGGGACTTCTGTACACGCATGCAGAAAGATTAAAATACAGAAATTTATAAAGATTTAAGATTTTAAGCATTTATGACCAAAATACAAAAAACGTGCTGAGCCATAAAAAAAAAAGTCTCTTTCAAGGGTACATACAAAAACTCAAACCAAAATCATGAGGATTAATAGCTGGCAAAGCAAAGGGCCTCACAAATCTGAAATTTGGCATTTGACTTAAATTCACAAGTTTCATATAATCACCTGGATTGCCTTGGATTTTACACCTCTCTCTATCATTACATATCATGGATTTAAATAAATGGTGATCTGATCTCAAAATATATATATATATGTATACACGTCCTCTCAAAGTGTGGATTCTGAGAAACATTTTCCAAAAACACCTCCTTCCCCCAAGACTTTGAATCAAACCAAATAATTGCAAATTATCCTCTACTGTCATTGAAAAGATTCCATCAAGTTCTTAGGACCCCCTACAGAAAGATAACCCTATTTCAGAGATTCACCAGCACATAGACCAGTCAGAAAAGGGGAGGAGGGTAAAAACTCACAAATGGGATTGCAAAATTATTTGCTTACTGTGAAGATTATTGAAAAAATAATTAAAGGGAGATGAAATGAGAACTGGCACATGGGGAGGTGAATCTTAACAGCATCCCTTTTTGAAGATGCAATTTCCCACCCATATCTCTATCCCCCACACACCAGGGAAGTAAGGAAAATTATTATTCAGAGCTTAACTAGGAAAACATTTAACATTTATTTTGCTGATGCTGTGCCTTTGGTAATTGACACCTGAACAAATTATTTTCTTAACCCATGAAAGCCTTTAAAAGTTTCCTAAAACATAAAACACACTTTCTTTCAACTTTTTAAGCAAGCATGCCTTTATCTCACTTGCTCCATCCATGACCATTTTTCTATTTTAATGGTATTTTTGACTTATCGTAACTATGCACGAAGCTGTAGGCCTACAGCAAAAGACACATATTCAGTGAGATATATTTACATTGAGCTGCTGTACAGAGGCCAAGTCACCTGAAGTGAAAAAGTAGGTTTGGGTTGACCTTGTTACACTTCCTGCTTCCTGATCCTGTGAAGCTCTAGACACACAGTTACGACCATGACTAAATAACGCATTTGGCACCTTATCTTCCTCATTCGCTTGGTTACCACGTCACTTTTCCTACAGAATTCCCAGTTAGAGTACTTTGATACAATTTAGACTTTTGTTCCGGTTGGATGCCACTACCTTCCAGTCTCCTGCAGAGACACAGTACGCTGTCACACACAGTGGAATGATTTCCTCGGCACAAACAGATCATTACTTCCTTCTGAAGCTACTCTCCCCCTCCCAGAAGAGGGGAAAACAATGCCTAATCAGCTGAATAAGCCAAAGCTCCCAGGAATACAGGTTTTTGCTGCTCTCTAGTGGGCATACTCTTAAAAATGACAAAACAAGTTAAAAGCGCTTCCTACCTTCCTCCTTCCTACCCTGGCCACTTTCAACTCTGTCATGCCTTCCAACTCAAGTAGTAAAATATGGAAATTCTACTTTTACCTATCAGGAAAACTAAGTCAGCATCTTCAGCAACAATCCATACCAGGAGGAGAGAATACAGAATTGAAATATCCTTGCCCATGTGTCATTCTCCAGCTATCTGTGGTAAAAGCACATAGACTACAACTACATGAACACATTGTAGATGACATTTAACATCAGTGGTATGATGAGACGTCAATGACCAATTGTAGTTAAATCACTTCATTCCCATAAAGAAGTGATTTCACTTTTAAGTGATATCAAAGAAAAAAATACCATACTGTTGTCCTCTGGGAGATATAAACTTCTGTTTTGTCTACAAGTAGTCCCTGTTCTTCACAGAGAAGCACTATAGTAATTTAAAAAACTTTGATAGAAACACATCAGGTCTCCAGGTTCACTTAAATGAATGTATACATTTCTAGAATGGGTTGATAGCAGAATGGGATGAGAGAATGACAACTCTGATGCAAGCTGATCTTCCAGGGCCAGTAATACCTTTCAGGTAAAATGCATTTCAGTACATTTGGAAAACATCATTTAAATCTATTAACATAAAGAGCTTCAGAGCTTTTTCAAAACTGTTAAATTCAAAGAGAAGGGAAAAAAAAGTTTTCACTCAAGTCTTAGTCTATATTTTCCATGTCAGAGAACTATTTTTTTTTTAATTATTACAACAGTGTTTGGATAGAACTAGTAGCATGAAGCTCCACTACCAACTAATGAAAGGTCATGTCCGTTTAAGTGATACAAGGCTTAGAAAACTACAGCACAGACAGCTACACAAATGCACTGAAAGTTATACAGACAACCAGGGATATAGCCAACAGCAGAAACTGGGTCAACATAGTGATCTAGTGCCTTCTTTATCGCACTTTCTGAGTGCACCATGACCATTCTACATAATCATTCCTGTTTTGTATGACTAATTACCATAGCAGCAAACAGTGAGACAAAGCAGTTCTGAAAATGTGTTTGCATTATGACACATACCATATCACAAAAGTTAATAACATACTCCTCATATCTCAATCTGATTTAAAATATCATATCACAGAAGTTAATAACATGCTTCTCATATCTCAATCTGATTTAAAAATGAATTAACCTCTTGCGTTGAATACAATTACTTGTGTTATTGCTCAGACTGAGTTTGAAAATTTCGTCTTCCCTTGAAGAAGAGCCTCTTGCATGTGTGTTGTAGCTTGGTAAGCCACTGAGGGTAAAGCAAATCGAGAGAATAAACGAGACTCTGAAGCCACACAGCTTGACAAGACTTAAAATAAGCTGGTTCTCAAGAACTCAGATATTAATACTATGTACAAAATGTGAACAGAGAGTTAAATACACCCCACTCACTAAACTTTTACAAGTCTGTACCGCTAGTTACCTATTGAAACAGTCTTTTTTTGTATCTGTTGTCTTTCTGAAGAAAGAAAATTGCAGTCTTTGTGTTTAGAATTACATAAACCCCTATGAATCACTATGTGATGTTTAACATCCTGCAGAACTACTTCAGAACCAGACAGTTTAGAACACAACACCACCTTCAGCCAAAGAATTTTTAGTTGAAAGTCTGTTGAAATACTGTCTTTCAAAGGGTGTGAACAAGGGCCATTACAGCAGTTAAAACCTGTGAGCTGGGGTTTTTTCTAGCGCACCTCACATCTCATTAAGAGCAATTAATAATTTTATATTATTAACACTTTATTTAATCATATATCTTGTTTTACAAATTTAAAGAAGAGACAACTACTCCTACCATCCCAACCCCAGCATTATGCTGAAAAATAATACAAGAGAACAATCTAGGTCCTCTTTCGTGGAAAACACAATTTTTGAAACAAAAATTTGAACCAGAAAGCAGAACTTCACTAGAAGAACAATTAGGTCTCTTGGTACCACAAGACGGCAGAGTTTCAAGGGATAAAGGAACAAGGGCTGTGCTGTGCAAGAGACAGTAACAGATTTTGGGAGGATTGACAAGAGAGCTACAGTGCTCACTGGTAGTTTTTCCCCTATGCAATAAAATTTGCCAGAAGCAAGAAAGCATAACACAGAACGGTGCTGTCAACTTCTGTGTCTCTAATTCAGACAATCTCCTCAAACAATACACCTGGCTCATCCCTTCTGAACTTTTCTAGCTCAAGATACAAAAGCATTTGGGTCTTAAAATATCTGGGACATAGGTACAGTTTTTAAAACCATGACAGTTCACAACCATCACTAATGCATGTTTCTCACAAACACACTAAGTTTAACTGTTGTAAAAGAACAGCACAGGAAAACTTTCACACACGTTTCATCAATCTTTTTTAAGCAAAACTTTCACTGCAAACAGCAGGTTTTACCAACCAAAGTGATGACTCAAGAAAACAGAAAAATTCATTTATTAAGGCCCTACCCTCAACTTGCAAGTAATGATAAAACTTGGTGCAAAATCCAAGCTTCAAAAAAGCCATATTACATTCTCTGTAGTGCAGGTGCCAAATGGCACTATCTAGTGTTTTTGCCTTTCATCTGTAATGCTACCCACAGGTATGTTCATGCCTCTTACAGCATGATACCAGAAACATATTTTTAATCTATCTTTCCTAAAAGAGTATGGTTAAAAAGAAACAAACAAAAAACCAGAACAAAGTTAAAATTAAAAGGCCAGGTTATAATTTTACTAGCACTGCAAAAACAGAAATAGGAAAGCTCTTCATTTGCACTTTTAAATAAATTCCACCATATAAGTCAGACTGCTATCCTTATTTGAGGTTAGAAGCAGTGGTATGATTGCACGAGTTTCCAAGAGGTGACGCCTTGGAATTTCAGTGAGAATGAAGGCATATATACAGTGAAAACCAGTAAGCTTATTTTCCGACTCGGTCTCACAAACAAGGGGTGTGCTACTGTTCAGCTAGCTGCTGGGATTCACTACATGCCTGATCTCCATATAAACCATATCACAAGATGATTCATTCACGCAGCAACAGTAGCATATTGCAGAACTGCCACACCACAAGCAATCATAAAACACCTAACTCATATCAACCCGTGATAAGAATACTAAGTAACAGTAGTCAAATGATACCTTGAGCTACTTGGTCAACTTAGACACAATGTTCAGGCAAATTAACGCCCTTACCTGTACCAGGGCCTTGCTGGGAGTTATGGATCAAGAACCCTGGATCCCTCTCCATTCCCCTGGACAGAAAGGATTTCTCTTTTTTTAAACAAGGGGCAGCACTCCACCACTACCATCCCTAAGCTTGTATGGGAGCCTATTGCCTTGATTTCACTCAAAGCTTCTACGCTTTCATTTCATCCTTGAGATTAATGTAAAAACGTTCACTGATGAGAGGCATTAAAAAGGAAAATTTCAAAGCTAAAATAGAGGTCAAATTTCCTTCAACCTCTAAAATGAATGTGTTACATAAGAAAGCTTTAAATTATTAAAGCCTGACGCACCTTTTCAAGAACACATAGGTAACTTAAGCCTATTTGACTGTTTCCACATCAGAGATTCTCCATCATCTCCAATATGGGTGATTAAGACCACATTTTAGTATAGCAAGTTATGCTTTAAGTAACTTTTTTTTTTACAGCATTAGTACCACTTTAGATGGTATAGAATAATGACCAGCATGGTAAAGATGCAGATCAAAGCTGTAACTGAGGAATGTCTGGTGCTTAGCCACTTCCTCTTTAAAACCCAAAGCAATATATAATACAACCAGAAACGAATTTAAGAAGTGGACTGATTATAAAATGCAGATTTTGTGTATCTGTCGTCACCATCTAACTTAATGCAGATGAAACAGAAACCTAGATCAATTCAGGTAGGATGTCTCGAACACTTGTATACCTCTTTAGGACATATGTACCAAACTGCTAACTGCAGAATAAAGCGGCCTTTTTAAAAAAAAGACAAGTTTTTAATTCTTGCATTTACGAACGCCATTAACCACTGCTGTTTGATGCATTAGCTCTGCAGCAGCACAGCTCTGATACCCGATCTCTCTTGCAAAAGAGCATAGGTACAGAAGGCTGGAGGAACAAATGCTTCGCGTGCAACATTCACCAAGGGTTTTACTTCCACACGGCTTGGTGCTCACCGAGCACGCTGGCGAGTCGGTGCTGGACCCCAAGCTCAGCCACCCCCATCGCCGCCACACCGTGCTGTGCTGTGCCCGGGCCGGGGCAGCCTCTTGTCAGCCCCGCGACGTGGGACATTCAACACGTACCTTCCCTGGCCGCTGCTCCGCGTCCCCTCCCGCGAGAGTCCGGGGTCTGGGGGCTCTCCGAGGGCTCTGCGGGGGCTCTCCGGGGCCCCACGCCTGCAGGGACCGAGAGAGGGAGGGAGTGAGGAAAGGTGGGGGGTGCTCCGCCAGCGACAGCAAAGTTCCCTGCGCGGGCCGGGGCCGGGGCCGCCCTCGGCAAAGTTGCCCCAGGCAGACCCGGTCCGCGGCGCCCGCCCCGCGGCGGAGCCCTCGGCCAACAAAGGGCCGAGCGGTGCCCGCCGGCCGCGCTCGGACACCGGGGCGGGGGGGATGGCTCCGCCCCGGCCGGCCCCTCCGCCATGTTGTTGAAAGGAG
>WBMV01007400.1:1007919-1040423 GCA_013396655.1 Campylorhamphus procurvoides
GGCAGCCCTCGGGTGCCTCGGGAGCGGAGGAGAAAGAAGCGCGGCGGCCCAAGAGCTGAGCTGCCCCTCTCGGGACACGCCTTGGGTGGGCAGGGGGGCAGCGTGCCGAGCCCCGAGGGCCGTGGTCGTGCCCGTGTCTGTGCCCGTGCCCGTGTCTGTGCCCGTGTCCGTGTCCGTGTCTGTCACAGGCACTGGCAGCCCCCTCCCCTCTCCCCGCGCTCCCGCTGCCAGTCCCGCAGCCGCTCCGGGACGCGGGGTTTGCCCTCCCGCAGCTCCGCTGCCACAGCAGGCTGAGCCCACTCGGTGTGTCGCACAGGGTTTGGTTTGTCACGCAGGGTTTGTGGCCGTGCGAGCCAAGAGCGGTGCCAGGCCCCGAGCGCGGGTCCCGGCCCCAGGCACAGCCTGCACGTCGCTAAAGGAGGTAACCGGGAGTCGAGGTCGAACTTGCGCAGTCCAAATACCTGTCTGGGGTGTTACTTGAATCTTACAGCCTGGGGCAAGTAGGATACACAGCGCGAAGAAAATGACAGGGACTGAGGTTGTTATTCTTATCCACAGCTTTATTAGCATCCTTGGGCAGCAGAGCAGGAGGAGAGGCTCCTCTCTTCCCTCTTGGGTTCAGGTACCCACTCTGCCGCAGTCACCTCCTTGCCCTTGGAATCCACTCCTCCCCCAGCTCCGTTGCCTGGCTGATGCGTCCAGATCCAGAATCAGTTCAGAATCCCTCAGCATATGCATTTGTGTTGCTCCTGTTGCTTCTTTCGCTCGCTGTGTGACCCTCCCATCATAGGACAAGCCACATAAGGTCACGGGTACTTTTCCACGTTATTTGCAGTCGCTGTTGCAAGCCTTGTGTCTCTGCCAGGTGGTGACTTCCCAGTTCAGTTTTCGGGCCAGCGGCCTCCACAGCAACCTCCCAGTGCCACACGTGCTGCCATGTCACACTGATCTCCTGTCTGCTTTTTACTTGCACTTGTTCAGCCAACACTGCCTTTATAAAAAGTCTTGCTTCTCCTACAAGTACGCTTCACCTGGATAACAATTTTGATAACAGTTCAAAGTGAGGTAAATTCTTATTAATTCATTCTCTTTCTCTCGGAACAACGATCATTGTCGAACATAAACAGTCCCTATTTATATTTTCCTTTTCAAAGTAACATTTTAATGACATGTATTTCATGAGGGATGCTGGGCCAAAAGTCTGGATTTGGTATAGATTCATGCTGTAATGAACTACTGAAGCTGACAACACCAGGCAAATGTGTTCTTAGTTATCCATATGTAGAAATACTTAGAGGGCAAATCCTCAAGTAAATATGCTAGCATCAGAAAGAAATACTGAAGCACTGCTAAAATTGCTCAAATCCCAAGGCACCTTTTAAATTCATACAGCGCACTGACACTATAAGTTAAGAAAATTATATGCTCAGGGAAAAAAAGAAATCCACTGTTCATTTCCTTATCACAGATATTTTGGATTTAAACATGAGTCACAGATAATATCTCTGCAGGAAGGCCAGGAACAGGAAGCAGAGCACAGGGAAGGGGTTTTTTCAGGAATCCCAGTTCAGTCCTACCAGGGGCATTCTGAATTAACATCCTGAGTGATGTTTGGCTGCCAGCCGTAGAAAGAATAAAATAAATCATAACTTGCAGGTAACAGCTCACCAACTAAGATGAATACAGGTCACTTGCGAGTAGTGAGCAGTGCCACACAAATTATTTTTTTCCCCCCAGACCTCACTCTTCTTTTGTATTGTGCATGAGGTAAAGAACACTACTTAAGAAATACCTAAAATTATGTCATCCCCTGTTCTGGTCCCTGGGTACCTATCTGTAATCTTGTGTACATTAGATTTAAAAGCAGAAGTAAAGGTGGGGCAGAAGCAAAGCTACTGAAATGAGTTTTGCCTGTCTAGAATCTCCCCTTTTCTTGCTATGCTTCTACTCCATGTTTCCAGACTCTTAGGAGTGCAGCTTCAGGTCTTGATTAAAGTGGTGTCTAAGAACTTCTGATTAGGATACAGACTCTTGATGTTAAAAGGACTCTGGTAGACAATTTGGTCTTGTTCTTGTTGGTACCTTTCCCCATTAGCTCCCACTTATAAGATTCATCCCAGTGTTTTTCCATCATCTTTCTCCCACTGTTACTTCTCCAGTTGATTCCCCCCTTCTAGCATTTAGGTCTTCCCACTCCTTCATATTAGCTTCATGACCACTTTTAGTGCATTGAGGGATTTGCTCATCCGAGTGGTTCCTGGTATCTCTAGGAGGGCTGTATGAAAGGTACTTAGATTCACATGTTGAATTGCAAAGTAGTTCATGTTACGTGTTGTGTTTGGTAGTAATAAAATCTGTTCGGGTTTTTTTTTGTATTTGTTTTGTTTTGTTTTGGTTGTTTAGCTATACCAATGGAGAGGTTAAAGAAAAAGTACAAAATAAAAATGATGGTCTGAGAAGATTTAAACCATCAGCTTCTCCCCACGTCTGCAAAGAAATTGAATGCCAATCCAAAGAAAATGAGATCTTGATGACTGCATCTAGTTACATTCATTCTTAAACATGCTAGTTAGGCAAACGAGGCTAAGTCAGACAATGATACAGTCAGTACAACAGTTTCCAAGATATCCCTTTCTCTGAAGTGACATTTTATTTAGGAAGAAGATAACTATTCTGTGATTACAGATGTTTCAAATTTCAATGATTGCTCTCCCTTCTTCAGCCAAAATAGCATGAAAAAACAGTTTCAATGTACAAATTTGCCAAGTTCTATACAAAGCAATTCTCAACCATTGTATGCTTGTGACATTTTAACTGGATGTACTAAACTGTGCTTCAGTATTTCCTAGGAAGCACTTCACAGTACTTCTCATTTACCCAATTCTCAGTGCTTATTGAGAACGGAAATAATGTTAGTGGAAGTAGAAGAACAGGCAAACCCTCCATTTTGTCTAGCCCCATTTATGTCACAAATTAATGAATTTGTGACATAATTGTATTCCAATTATAGAAATATGCAACAAAACCATTTTTTTAATGCAAGGTAGAACACAAAGCAAGATTCCACAGAAAAACCAAACTCTCTGATTTTGTAAGTTTTGTTTAAATCATCAAAGTGGTTAGACCCATTTTAAAAATCCTTGCTTTTTAGATTGAGTAAATCAGGTTATTGTACAGGGAATATCTGCAATTTAAACACTGATTAATTTCTTTCTTCTCCACTAGAACGTGACATTCATACAACATGGGCAGCACCCACAGGGAGAGAGGATGAAATAATTAATCTTTACTTAGTGCTAGTTTTATTTCTTGCAAGAGTTATTGCCAGTTTTTGAACATTTCTTATGCTTTTCTTCTGGGGGATGGAAAAAATAATAATTGCAGCTGCATGGAAGGTTCAAACAGAACTCTGTGATGCAAAACCCCCACATACTAAGAAACTATATAGAGCATTAAAATAAAAAAAGTTTGGTAAAAGGACAAGTGGTGAGATAGACAATTGTAAACCCAACTTGTGCTATACATTAATCTTTGAGAAAGATCAAAGATATAAACTTTCTTGCATTTTAGGCTGATTTACTTCAGAAAACAGGAACTAGTAAATAGAATTTTTTTAGCTTGTAAAGTAAAAATGTATAGAAGTGTGATGGGAAGTGTTAATGGTGATGACTTAAAGCTTTATTAGTCTTTCAGTGAAAGAGATACAGTATCAGGGTAATATAAAATTCTAATGAATCCATCACTCAACAACAATGTATGCACAGTTACTGCTGGAGAAAATATAAATAACGGTGTTGCAAAATTTCATTTTCAGTTTTTACAGTTTTATATTCATGATAATGAGCTAAATTTTATGTTTGGTTTGTTGGTTGATTGTTTAATAAGAATTATTCAGTGCATCATGATATTTACTAATTACTTTCACCAAGGAACTCAGCAAGATGAAAAAAGTATTGAGTTGTGTAACATTTACCAAAACAACAGAATAAGCTTTTGAAAAAACCCCACCTCCCTATCCTCAGTCCTTGAATTTTTCAAGCAGTTTTACTCAAAGCAGGACAGAAAAGATCAAAGTGCTTATTAGTGTGCAATTTTTGTAGGCTAACAAATCTGAAAGTTTCACATGGATCTGTGATCTTGCTAAATCAGAGACAAGCTAAAGGAGCAACTTTTTTGAAGTCACTGCTTTATGAAATACTCAGAATTACTTATTTTATAACCTTTGTAAACATTGCCTGATTTGCTTAATCGGTGTTTCCCAAGCTGAAAACAGTGAGATCTTAGTTATTGAAAAACCAGTTAATCATTTCCTTTAACAGAAGGTCAGTTAAAGCTTAAGATGTATGAAACCCTTTTTTGCTTTGCCACATCTCAGAGTTATGAATTAGGCACCCCAGCAATATGCTACAACAACCTGATCTCTCCAGCTAATACCCTCCTTATTATACAGCTAATAGGTTTGTAGACATATTATAGTGTCCTAAGTTCTTTAAGCAGATCTCAGTGATGACATTTAAACCCCTTGAGCTTGGTGTTTCATTCCAGGTTGCAGAGTCCCTCAGCTGCTGAACTTGTTTACTACACGTGTGCTAATCCAACTTCATTTGAAATCAGGTATTCGAAGGGAGCGGTGCTGACTGTGAGTCTCATTAAAGAGAGGTCTGCTTTATGCTGAAGGCAGGGAAGAAGTGAATAGTCCAAGACATGTTGCTAAACACTGCAGTGACTAGGAAGACTGGTTAGCTTAGGGAGTGGTTGCCTGAAGTGAAAAGGCTGACATCAACGGTGTCTGGAAATCACCCTAGACTGCACGTCATTATCTGTTTGAAGGCCTTACATTGCTATAGTAACTCCGAAATTGCACAGGCATCTCACCTATGACTGCAGCAAAGGATAGATGCGTTAAAGCAGCTTATCTCTAATTAAGAAGGGATCCTTTTTTTGCTGTGGAGGTACAGTGGTTACCTGCTTGAACCCTACTCCTCATATCAGGTTGATGGTACAAGTAATAATTTATGTCATCCTGCTGTTCAAGAAAGGTCATTGTCCTCCTGAGACTGGACTCAGTTTTGCCTTGAGTGGGGAAGGAGCAGCGTGTGTAACTCACCAAAAGTTAATGTCTCTAGCAATGCACAGATCAGAAGGTTTTTCTGTAAATCTCTGTGTACCTGTTGGCAGGCAGGAATCCTGTGGGTTTGACAAACTTGACTTCTTCTTCCATGGAATTAGGGCTCATAGAAGACATGAAATTTCCTAGAGTAGGAAGTGGGAGTTATGGTGATAAGCTGCTAAGACCCCAAAACTAGATTTTGGTATCTAGATCAAGCTTGGATTAAATATCAGTTAGCATTAAAAAAACCCAGGCAAACAAGTATACTCACAAGGAAAATAATTTTTTTAAAAAAATATTAGAATATCACACACCTTCTTTCATTAATTCCTGACACTGATTTATTAATCCTGCAAACTGGGAATGAGAGGAGAGAGTTTGTTCTATAGCATACTGTAGGAATTGCCTGTTTCATTGCAGCTTTTCTAGACTTGTTACATATTCCCCATCTGCTCTCATTTTTCACTGCATGTGACTGTATGTTACCTGAAGTGATAGCATCAAACTTCCTATCACAGTTCAGGTTCTACCTAGTTGTTTCACAATTCTGTTTCTGTAGTCTCTTTATGCAGTATTTTCTGTATGTTTTCATTTGTTCATTTGCAAACAATAGCTAGAGTTCACTCTATAATGTTGCTATACTTTGGCAAAGAAAATTATATGGAAATTTTCTGTAGTGTGTTCTGAAAAGGTGTTTTTCCTTTAAATCAGGTAATGGAAATTTTAACTACACAGTAATAAAAATTGAAAAAGAGAAAAATAGACTAAAAATCTATTAGAATATGTTGAAAAATAATTCAGTGACAAGAGGGATGGTGGAAATCCTTTGTCGAGCTTTGTTCTTTACCAGATCTTTACCAATTCTTGACCAATTAAGTTTCTAACTTTACTCCAAGAATACATAATTTTGAGATTGCCTGAGTCTTTTGTTATTTTTCCATTTGCAAGTGACATTATTAAGAGGGAAGACTTTTTTTTACTGGACCTATACAAAAATAATAATTCAAGCCGTTTTCAGTTCTGTGTTGGCACATGAATTCTCCTGAAAAACATTTTCTGGTTGAAAATAATAATAAATTACTTCATTCTGTCTCTCAGAATTCTGTTTCTCTGTTACCATGATCATTTTCCATCAGCGATATCCCTTGAGTGTAATTCCAAGACTGACTTTTATCCAAGTAGTTCTAGTAGACTGGAATACTAGATTGCTGAAGAAATTGTCCCTCTTGAGAATGTAAGAATGTTAAATCAGGATTCTGGATAAACTACATATCCTAGAACTTCTGCAATCATAGTGGCGACAATACCTTCATTCCACCTGTGCAACCAAACTGCCTGCTGTCCAGTGTTTAAGGGTGACCATTGCTAAAAACCAGGAGAGATACATCACTTCCTAATTTAAAGAGAAGATAAAATCAAGAAAAAAAATCAACATGTGTATCATGGCACTGGATCATTCTGCTAACAAAATATTGGAAATGATGGTAGTAATATATATTTATTTGATCTAATGAAGAGTAAAAGATGGGAAAGAAAAATTCCTCACTAGGGAGGAGATCATTTCAGTTAGTTAAACTGTTCATGGGACTAGTTTTGTCAAAATTAATGATTGTATTACGGGACAGAAAATTAAGACCCCAATAAATGCTCAAGATTCAGTAGGGCAAAAGATTAGAATTAAAGTATCTCTGTATTTCATTCTGCTGCAGTTTAGTTTTATAGAAAAGATTATTTCTTTTGTAGTTGCAGTTTAAATCATTAGAAGTCCAGTCTATCATGCTATTAGTTTTCAGAATAACAGGTTTTCCTAGGAAGCTGAATGCTCTATCTTTTTGCAGGATACAGATTTTCTTAGAACTTTGCTAAAGGTCAAGAACTGTGTAAGTATTACATTTTGAAACCTGGCTGTGGTTCTTTTTTAAATACAGTTTTAGTTTTGACTTGAATCAACTCTCCAAAATGGCTTGGCCCACAAACACACCAGGATTTCTTTGTTTTCATAGCCTGGCTGAGAAGAGATGCTTTTCAGCACTCACAGGGTAACTGTTCTCTGAGCCTGAGTGGCTATGGGATTCTGCCCTCCCTTCTGCTGACAATTGCCCATATCTTATCCCACAAGCACCGAAACAAAATGCTAAATCAGAAAGGAACAAGTATCTTTTATTTTGCAGGGTATTTTTGATATATTGTGCTCTCTGTAGGGTTCCATGATTTTTAGGATGGGCACAAGGAAGAATGTGGTACAAGGAACACAAAAGTGTTTGGATCTGGTTGAACTGACTTAAGTCTATTTTATCACTCAAGGTATTGCATGTTGACCTACTCCAAGTTTTAAGTAACCTACTCTGAAATGGATCCACTTATGTGGAGCTTTTCTTCTATGACTGAATCAGGAACAGAATCACATTCCTCTGGACACTGTTCTGTTGCCACAAACATGAGATCATCCTTTCTCTGGGGCCACACCACATCTTAGTCATTGAAGCCCATGATGAGTCATCCTAGTTCTCTGGATATTGCTTTTCTGTGAGCAAAATAAGGAAGAAATGTGAAATGAAACTGCCATAAGCCACCTGGGCCTGGAATGCAGGGTGTATTTGAAAATTGCTGTCAAAAACCTGAGAAGATTCCTATACTGTTCTGACTTTGTCCTGTAGTTACTTGTCTGTATGCTTCTGAGTTGGCTTGGATGGGAGAGTCACAGCTGTCACTGGACACTACTGATAATAATGAAAGACATTGACAAGTTCTCTCAGAAATAGTGGAATAGGTGGATTGTTACCACATTCATCCTCTGTATTTTACCTTGGGCTAATAGAAGTTTAGATTTCTCTTGCTTGTGAACTAGGACTAACTTCTGAGCAGGTTCTAACTTTGAATGAGAGAAAGTTGCTGCTCTACTTCTTATCTTGACCTGCCTTTGATCAAAATAGGTTTCCATAGTTTAGAAGTAACTCATCTTAGATTTAGGCTGCTCAAGTCTTGTCCGTATAGTTTTTTACAGTTGATGCTTAAGTTTTCTGCACAACGTAGAAAGATACTCAATTAAAAATTGACAGAAAGTGTTGTTAGCAGGGTTGCTTCAACTCTCTCTTCGCACAGTTAATAGATTCTTTGTAGAATCAGAGCTTTTCTGCAAAAGTATACCTGGGAGCTGTTACATTTTAACCTATTATTCTAGTGAAAAATACAGGTTTAATGTACAAGTGATTTGTGCTCACAGGCCCTATTTGCAAGACTAAGGATATTTTGAGTCCTACTCTGAGTCCTGCCTGCTGGAGCTGTTGCAGTGGCTGTGGATTCTTATTCATGAGCTACAGAAAGAGATTCTTATTCTTTAATAGCCCAAAGTGTCAAGGGCAGCACAATTGCCTATGGATGCTTACCAGTTGCTGAGGGGAAATTAGGGGATCATGATTTTTGGACATGAATACTTAAATTCCTTTCATCACTGTGTTTGACATCTGTCAGATTTAACTAGGCTGCTTTTCACAACCATCTCCTCCAAGTTCACCATCCCTTTTTTAGCTCCAGCCTGTAGACTAGCTCATTTATTGCCTTCAGAGTTGCTTTTATAGATCCAAAACAGAGCTGATAATTTCCTGTTTCCTTCTAGCTTCTCCTTCATAGAGTTCATAGAGTTCACCACAACTTCAGAACGTTATTATTTCTCCTTTAGACTTGTCTTACCCTTCTCCCTTTCCACCTTATGTCTTACTGAGTATACAGTACAAGTGGATACAGCTGTGACTATTTTGATCCCTCCTCTAGGCTGTTCATCAGTTTTCCTGACCTCTTCTGGTGAAGAACAATTGAGGTTTTGTAAGAAAGACAGTGCAATTCAGTGACTTTGAAAGAATGAGTAGCTTATTATCTGTCATTATGTGACACTCGACTGAGAACAGGACTTTGCTAATGTGTGCCTAAGGCTTGCAGTGTCCCCTGACATATCATCACTAGCTAGTACCACACCAGTACACTATGAACTGACCAAGCCATATTCTACTAACTTACCTTGCTTCTCTCCTCCAACCTATTCTTTGTAAAAACAGAGGTCTTCCTTCAGGACATATATTTTGAGAGGCCCAGACCACAACTCTATTCTGACATTGGTGACAACTACCTCTGTCCATCAACCAGACACGTTCCTGCCCTAACAGAAAAGAGTCATGGCACATGATACCAACTTCTTGCCTTCCTAAAATGGAGGCATAGACATCTGAGCACACTGCTGCACCTTCAGTTCCTCTGCCTGCAATTTGAGAAGATCTAACTTTGAAGTTAGCTTAGCTGTACTTTGAGCAGGGAGTTGGATTAGATGACCTGAGACCATTTCCAATCTAAATTACTCTACCATTCTAAGGTATATCAAATTACATTAAAGTGGGGAGAGAGATAGTAAATACATATTCAACTATGAATCTCAATGAACTCTGGCTATTAATAAGTTGGGTTTTTTTACTTTTGAGTAACAAGTCTCTATGTCCGTTTCTAACACATGTGGATTATGCATGGAATCAGCTTTGTCTGGATCTGATGCTTTCGCAAGAACAGTGAACAGTTCTGTGTTTGCTCATTTAAATTTCTGTACGCTTTAGTTGGATGAAAATGGAGATCAAGGTGGGAGTTCTGCAGCCTCAAGGATGAAAACACTTCTAAATAAATACCTAAATGCTCAAGCTGTGTCAGTGTCAGATTCTGCACCTGGGATGGGGCAACCCAGGGTCTTCATACAGACTGGGGAATGAGAGGCTGGAGAGCAGTGCCATGGAAAGGGACCTGGAGGTTGAACATGACCCAGCAGTGCCCTGGCAGCCAGGAGGGCCAACCCTGTCCTGGTGGCATCAGGCACAGCATTGCCAGCCAGGCAAGGGAGGGGATTGTCCTGCTCTGCTCTGCACTAGGGTGGCCTCACATTGAGTTGTGTGCAGTTTTTGGCAGTGCAATATAAGAAAGATATTAAGCTCTTAGAGAGGGTCCAAAGGAGGGTAATGAAGATGGGAAAGGGCCTTGACGGGAAGCCGTGTGAGGAGTGGCTGAGGGCACTTGGTGTGTTCAGCTGGAGAAGAGGAGACTGAGGGGAGACCTCATTGCAGTTACAACTTCCTTGTGGGAGGAAGAAGAGGGGAAGACATTGATCTCTTCTCTGTGGTGAGCAGTGACAGGATTCAAGGAAACAGCATGAAGCTGAGGTGGGGGAGGTTTAGGTTGTATATTTCACCCAGAGGGTGCATGAAGACTGGAACGTGCTCCCCAGGGCAGAGATCACAGCACCAAGTCTGACAGGGTTCAAAAAGTGTTTGGATGATACGCTCAGGCACGTGGCATGACTCTGTGGATGGTCCTGTGCAGGGCTGAGGGTTGAACTCAATTATCCTGATGGGTCTCTTCCAACTCAGCATACTCTATGATTCTGTAGTTGAAACCCTGAAGCCTGCAAAGTTAAAATACATAACTGTAGAGCAAAGGTAAACACCAGTGAGACATTTTTTGGAGGTTAAGACCAACCCATTCTCTAATTCAGTGGGGAGATAATGTTTTTCCAGTAGCAAGCCATTACTATGGCGAGAATATCAATGGATGTGTCTGGAGCCAAAGGCAGTCAAACTAAATACCTGTGACGTGGTATTGGTACTGAGCAGTGGAAAACACAGCTATTATGCTGCTATTCATGTGGACATATTCCAAGTGCAGAGTACAAAAGCTACCTTCCCTGCAGAGGCATAATCCTGGCCTGAATTTGAATTTGCTGGTGACCTTAAGTACTTCTTATATAAGGTTAAACAGGGCTGTCACTCCCTTTTCTCCTGAAGCATCACTAGTATCCCTGTGGCCAGCTGAGGAAAGGTTATAGTGTTACCTCTGATAAGGACCAGGGTGTGATGCTGAACTGAGTTCACACCTGTGTGGTGGCTTAACCTCTCCTGTCAACTAAGCCCCCTGCACAGCTGTTGGATCACTTCCCTCAGAGCGGGATGGAGGAGAGAGTTGGAAGGGTAAAGATGAGAAACATAATGGGTTGATTTTAATAGGTAAAACAAAAGCCACACATGCAAACAAAGCAAAACAAGGAAATAATTCACTGCTTCCCATTGGCAGTCATTGTTCATCCAACCCCAGGACAGCAGGGCTCCATCATGTGGAGTGGTGACTTGGGAAGACAAATGCCATCACTCCAAATATTCCCCCTTCTTCCCCCAGCTCTATATGCTGAGCATGATGCCATATGGTCTGGGATATCCCTGGGGTCAGCTGTCCCAGCTGTGTCCCCTTCCAGCTCCCTGCGCACCCCCAGCCTCCTGGCTGGTGGGGTGGGGTGAGAAGCAGAAAAGGCCTTGGGGCTGTGTAAGCTCTGCTGAGCAATAACACAAACATCCCTGTGTTAACGACACTGTTTTCAGCACAAATCCAAACACAGCTCCAGACCAGCTACTGTGAAGAAAACTAACTTTATCCCAGGCAAACTGGCACAATATAGAAATTCCCACAGCCTGTGCTGTCTGTAACTCCATTACTGTCTCTTGTCCACGCAGGATGAAGAAATGTTCTGACTTTTTGTTCCTGCTCCTCTATGCAAAGCCTAATACTGCTGATGTTGAGTCACCACTCTCCTGGTGCACCTCCGGGTTAGGTTGTGTGTACATATGCCCATTAATTAGGAGCAGAATTAGTAGGTGTTTTGTTTTTTTTTTTCTTTTTTTTTTAAATTATCAACACAGTGGGAGAAAATTTCGTAAGTAAAAAGTTTAAATCAACTGGTAACAGTGGAAATTGCACCAAGGTGCCAAATAGGCTTTGTAAGAGCAAATAGCAGCACTCTCACTAGTTAAAAAAAGGAGGCTAGGTTCAGGTTAAAGTAGCAAAGTACTTAAGTAGGTGCTCATCTAGGAATATTTCTATCTCTGGACAGCCAATGTTGAAGGATTACAGAGAGACAGCAGGGAACAGCTTTAGAGTGCAGGCTCTCGCTGTGTATCAGACCAACACATAGCAGCCAAACCCCAGTCATGTGATTTTTAAGATGCATGCATACCATTAACTCCAATATTTGAACACTGAAATGAAAATACAATTCTTACATTTAGTTCCTTTACAATCTAGAAGACAAGTTCTCTTCTCCAGGAGAGTACTGGAGTGAAAACAAGAACTGTGAGTGTTAATGCAGAAGTAACACTTAAAACTCAATGCAAAAGAAGAGGAACTGTGGAATCTTTGAGGCAGCATGTGCTGCAAGTCATTCTTCTTTCACTGCATAGCTCAGAGGCAAGGCTGGGCAGCCTTTGGTCACTCCAAGAGGAGTTTAGTTAATTGCCAGGCTTTTGGGATGTATACACCACACTGCAGAAACTCAGAGGTTTGGCTTGCTTATAGCAGCAACGAGGGGAGACACCCCTCATCTCACTGTGGGTCATCTGGGCAGAGCAGCACACCACTGATAAATGGTGAAATGACATGTTTTGCTATTGCCCAGAGAAAAGATCCTCAAACTGAGAAGAGTAAAGACCTGCTGATTACCTACTGCTAACAAAATCAGTGGGCCAGAACAGGATTTTGGGGTATTCACAATTTAGTACAAACATGAACCTGTGGGAGGAATATTTGCAATCATGAAAACCAGAACTGTAGGAAAGTGACTTGAGGGGAAGCTACATTTTTGTTGGGCTCAGATTTGTAAATGGACTGTCAGAAATTCCTCCCTTCTAATATAATGTCTACCTGCATGCATAAAGTCAAAATAGCTAATGAGGAAGTCAAAGACTAGCTCAGTCATGGGATATGAGGTGGCAAGAATGAAAAAAGTAATTTGGACCTATTTGCGTCTGCATTTATATGTGCATGCATGTACACTCCTACCCTTTGTATGGAGTCACACCCAGTATGACTCGCCCCTTTTCCTAATCAGATAAAAAATTATATTCTCTCACACCAACTTTTAAAGAATTCGGAAGGATGTACTACCAATTGAGAATTAAAAAAAAGAGTCCCAACCCTTGCAATTTCACATCAAAAAGTTATTTTAAAGATCACTGATACCACAAGGTCCATTGGATGAGTTCAGTCATTTCAGACAGATGTATTATTGACTGTACTGAACTGCTTTCAAAATACTGGAGAGTTAACAGTCTGGAAGCACACATTAGCCCTGCTGACAGGAGTTATATTCTGGCTGCATAAAGCAGTGATTGTAACAGTTGCGCTTTGTGTTTTATTTTTTTTAATTCGTGTGTGTGGGTGTGTGTGCGTATCTGCTGCAGTATTTTCACGTTTTTAAGAGAATGGTCCTTGAGGAGGTGAAACATACAAAAAACAATGTTTTCATTTGTTACCAAGGAGTCTCAATTCCTACTGATTATTCAAGAGCAGGTAAATTAGAAAAAAAGCTTTAAAGCATGTCCCTTAAAGACAACAAAGTTAATGCCTCCTGTTGCTTTCTTTGGACTGAAGTTAGTTGTCAAATTTAATACAAACTGGTAAACGTTGCAGTAAAACATAATGCTTCTGCTGAAAACTGTTGTTCAATTCTAACAAAGTTCTATCTGGAGTAGTATATTCAAAATCAATTTTTAATTTTTGTGCCAATTTACCTTCAAAACAAAAAATGCTTTTCACTTAGAAAGAATATGTAATGCTTGACTATGTATTTCTGCATTTTGCACCATCCTCAAAGTATCCATGATAAATAATGTTTCCAGTAAAAATTCAGTATTTCTCTTTCAAACTGTTATTAACTTTCTTTTTATTTCTTTCTCTTTCTTTCTCTCTCTCTCCTCTTCTCTTTTTTCTTTTTCTCTTTTTCTATTTATTTGCCTTTAATTTATTATTTCATGTTAAGCAACAGCTTAACTAAAATTAAATTTGAATTATTTTAAATGGAAAACTGATTCTTTTGTGGAAGTTTGAACACCCCTGTGGATTCTTCTTGATTTAAAGGAAACTTCTGTTGTTATAGCTGGCATCTGTAATAATACATAAAGACAAATCTACCAGCTTGATCTTTAGAAATTCTCATTCCAGTAGCTGAGGTGGATCTGCTGTATTTAATTAATCAACCAGCCCTGAAGTTCTGATGGTTTATAAGATTTTCATCTCCTCTGTATTTACAGTGTATTAAATTCTTCCTTTTAAAGTGCATCAAAGCCTCAAAATAAATGGCTGTTCTGAAGAAAAGCTTTCCTTTTTAAGACAGAATCTTATTTAAATGATACTCTGATTTCATTCACTTGGACGGCTACATTGATTTATTGTGCAGTTATCATTTTCAGCCTTGCTCTTTTGGTGATTAATTTGCTTTGTACACAGTTTCTTACCGAAATTAGCAAATTTCGGTTCTTCTTCAAGTGCACCTGCCCTTCGCATTGGAATCATACTGGAAAAAGTATTCTGCTTTGATTGAGAGAGCTAATTGATTCTGAAGTACTGGGCTAAGTTTCTTCTCTCTCACATCTTTGATGAACATTACTTTTTCTCTTCAGTTATACTAGGGAGTCTAAACAACATCACTGGCTCTGGATACAGTGACAAAAAGTGTTTTTTAGTTTAGGGGTTTTCTTGGTTTTTTTGGTTTTGGTTTTGTTTTGTTTATTTTTTTCAAGGAAAACATGATCTGTCTAGCAGACTGGTAGGGTATCTTCCTTGTTGGTGTGTGAGCACAGCATGTGACCTCAGCACCAGAGCAGCCCAGACAGGGCATGGTTCATGCTCTGCATACAGTGCAGGGTGTGCAATAAATTCCTGTAGCCTGCAGATTAATGTTAGAAGTCAGAAGCAGGCACTGAGAGTTCTTTAGCAACTTATTGATGGTGCTTAACCATTTCAGTTTCCCAGGTTAGCTCTGTGAAAGGACTAGCACAAACAGAATTCTGGTTGCATTTTACTGGACCCAGCTTGAACTCTAGTTCAGTATCTCCTAAAGCCTGCATGTTTTTATCAGTCTTCTCTCTTCCCCCTTCACAAAGCTCTTCTGTGTGATCCCATCACCCCAGTCACCTCTTGTCACTGCAATTCCAGGCAAAGAGGCAACCAGCTCCCCCAGCACTGCTCTAGATCAGCAGGGGAAGAGCAAGGCATGATGCTGATGAGTGGCTGCAAGCAGAAACACCAATGGCCATTAAAGGATTAAAAGTAGATTGTTCCTGTTTGAAGCAGGTAAAAGCACTTTATTTATCCCCCTCGAACCTTCTGTGACTCAGAGTGAAACCCTGCTGTGCACGTATAACTCTTCCAAATCTGTGAACTGAAAGAATTTGGCATTGCACAAAAGTGCTCAGTATAAGTTCAGTGAATTGCTATGCATACATTTTAATTCTAATATAAATGGCTTTTGCCTTACTACCATGTTGTAATAATGGAATAATTTACATGTTTTACTATTACAGAAAAAAATGCAGATATCATTGAACTGATAGAACTGAACAGAACATTGAACTGAAAAAAGCCTTTTTTAATCAATTGGAAAAATAAAACTAGATTCACAATATTTGGTTGCATAATTATATGAGTTTAGTATTGTGTGATTTGCTTTTGTCTGTTGAAGGTAGCTGTCTAGTTATTTGATACACTATTTGTCAGCAAATGAACATGTATTTCCAATACAGATTCTAGATTAAATCTTAAAAAAAAAAGAATGTGGAGTGTGACCTCCGGAGTCACTGCCTGATAAAATACAAGTAAATATGTTGTTTAAACTATGCAGTAGACAAGTATATTAGCAAGACTTCAGATATTATGGTGATACTGTCTGTGAAGAATATTACCATCTCCTGACCACTCCTATCATTGCTGCAGTTATTTTTTATTAACAATCATGTAATTATGTAAATGCCAGACGGGTAAATTCCCAAAAAGGGAAATCACTTTACATATAACTTAGTGGGGTAACAATGTGTAGAACCTATTTTAAAAAAAACATGACAGACATATTTCATTCGGAAGTCTGACACAAAAGGAAATCACTCCTCTAATACACAATGGAATAAATAAAGGTCAGATGGTTCATTTGTCTGCATTTACTTTGCACAGTTCTACCAGTAAAACAGGATGTTTTCTATTAACATTGCTTTCAGGTTTCCTGGTAACAATAGCACCAAAATAAAGAGCAGATTTTGTCTAGGTGAAATTCACTCCTCCTGCATAAAGCCCTATGCCTAGAACCTGCAAAGGAAAAAGCTGAAATAAGATGTGGAAGCTCCTAAATTTCCATGTAAGCACCTAGCTATGATCTGTACAAGCTTACAGGAGTCAGGTACTCAGCTTCCACTGAAACTCAGAGGAGGTGAGCACCTTCGTTCTTAAAGCTTCTTTTGGAAAATGCGAGTCCTGTAAGGTGTAACAGCCTCCCAGTATTTGCTCAGGGACTGTATGTATATATGCATATATATGAACAGTGCCTTGGGTATTTGGAATCTATGCAAGTGGAAAGCAGAGCATGGAGCATGCAGCTTCTCAGCTGTGAAGCAGCAGCAGCCTTGCTGAGCCATACTGCTTATGAGACAGGCTACTGGATCTTCCTCACAGACCACACTTGACTCGTGCCCTGAAGTGACCTCCAGCTCAGCCAGAAAGACTCGGGGCTGTGAGTTAACTGCTGGCAAACTTTGAACCACATGGGGTTCAAGTGGAAGGAAGGGCTTTAAGCCAGTCATATGTGCACTGGATGTTCCACCTAACTGGAATGTGGTTTGTGTTGAGGTATGTTTTCTTTGGCTATTTTTTTCCTGAAATGTGCAATTACAAAAATTAAAATATTTACATCATTACAAATGAAATTTCAGTGTCAGCTTTTTCTGTCTTTAAATGGAATATTCCTATGTACAACAGGTGAATTATTTTCCTTGGGGATCAGACACAAAACTGTTTTCAATACAGAGAACAATAAATTGATTGTTACAGCTGTACACTTTCTGATCAAGGAGTTTCCCTGTCTTCAGTGGTGATGCTTGTCCCATAGCTCCCATACCAGCTGTGTGCCAGGCTTCACAGTAGTTGCTAACCAGTCGAATCCCATTTGCAGTTGAACCATGCCATATTACTTTTTGAGGCCTGAAAGGTAACATTAAGAAGTTATTTCCTGGAAAAGTCTCTTTTACTTTATTTCACTGCACACCTATTTGTGTATTTCTGTATTTCTGCATTCCCTCCTGCTAGAAGCAAACAGTGGATAGGTAAAGATGAAGACAGAAAAGAAAGAAAGAAAGGAGAGCACAACCTAATATCCCATTTCTGGAAAAGAAAATCACATAAGGAAAGTGAGAAATTTTTATCACTTTTCTAGTAGTAGTCCAAGTCTTTCTATTACTATCTGGTAAAAGAAAAAACCCTTATATGTAACATGTAAAACATAAATGGTAATGTAAACTCACCACGATGAATCGGTCATGATGTCCCTCCCATCAAAGGAGTATATTGGAACATGAATGTTGAATTGTCCACCATTCCCATCAAATATGGATTCCCAGTTACTGAAAAGGGTTTCTCCCTGTTAAAATGTCAAAGCCACTTTTAAAAACAAAACAAATCCCAAACTTGTGTCATACCTGACCATTATAGACTTATCTACAAATCAGGAGTCTTATCTGCATTTAAGGACACTTGTGATTCCAGCTTTCTCATCAGTTTCTGCATGATGTTCCTGAATGAACTTGTCTCATCTGTCATCTCTGTGCAAATAAATGCTCTCCAATCTATGCCTTTGCCTCAGAGTTGTCTCTCTGTTCTATTGTCACTCCAGAAATTCAGCTTGATCACCCACTGTCCTTTTGTGCCTAAGGCATTGTTTGAAAAATTGCTTAAAACTAGTATACCTGGAGAGAAAATTTAGATAACTTGTACTGGAACTTCTGTAAGGTCACAGTTTCTTGAAAAGAGTTGCAAGTGTTCAAGGCAAAGCTTTGCATTGGGCTACCTCTCAAAATCCTTTTCAGTTTTTCCAGTCAAAGTTGAAACTATTGTTTTCACAAATTTCTCTCAAGGCTCTGTATTTGCATGCACTTCAGAGTAGCATCCGCTCAACACAATCCAAGCATCATGTGTTATTCCTGTAGGTTTCTTTGGCCGCTGGTTCTGGGAGCCAGCCAATGCTACAGAGACGTGGTTTGTTTTCCTCAGTTTTAGAGTGTGTCTGTTTATGTGAGACCACAACATGACTCATGCTCTACACTCTCCTCTCTGTTTCGTTGGGGTAAAACCAATGCCATTCCTAAGCACAGGATTTGCATTTTAGTTAGAAATGAGGAAAATAGGCATTTTATCCTGCTATACTCCATGATCATACTAGAAGGTAGAACACAATAGCTCAGTAGTTTTCTATTTCATCACTACTTTTTTTGTTTCTTGAACCTGACTGCAATATATGAAGCAAAGCTGCTTCTTTATAAAATTTTCTGGGCTCACACTTTGTGCTTCTGTCATTTTCCAAGATTTTTGGGGCACCTACAGCCTATCCTAATATAAGAAGTTCTAAGATCTCATTTTTACCTTGAGATTGACTATTGGCAAATGGGATCGGTCTGTTTTTCTGACAACCGTGGCCAGATCTTGCAAATGTGATGAGAGGAAGGCTCTGTAGGTTGATGTCAAACCTGCTAGTTGGGCCTGTTGAAAACACTGAAAATCTGCTCGCATGTCACCAGAAAGTGGGAAGTTCAAAGCCACCAGATGCAACTGGAGGAAAAAAGAAGAAAAGGCACCATTTTAAAAAAGTGTGTAACATTAGGAAGACTCATTGTAAACAAAATAGTGTCCCCTACTCCTTCCAGCACAGAAAGTGTACCTTTCATAGCAGGTACGAAAGTTATTTGCTGCCATAACATTACATTTCTCAGAGCCGTGAGACCCTTAGCAAGAATACCAATTTATCTTTCAATATTAAGGGAATCATAAAGATCATATATTTATATATAATTATATATACATATATTTATATATAGTTATATACTCCTAAAAAGTATTCTTTTTTTAAAGCAGCTAGTATTTTCAAGCAGAATTCTTGGAGTTTTCACACAAACAAAATTCCCTACAAGGATGGAAAAGAGCTGTAAGAAGTAAACAGTAAGAAGTGATATATACCATTTAAAAGTATAAGAACTAGCATTCTTAAGTCAAACAGTACAGATGCAAGAACTAATCCACATTCTTAAGGTTTTTTTCTTTCTCTCTGTTTTCAGTATTTTTAGATATAATTCAGTTATCTTGCTTTCCTTGTCTAAATATTTTAAAGTCTTCTAAATGAAGGTTTAGCTTCTAAAGTGTCTATCTAAAAAAAGCAGTGCTACGAAGATTGAAAATATTCTGTTGAATATTTTAATTATTTAATTGTTACACTATTGCCAACTAAAAGTTACTCTGTGTTGTAGGTACAATCACCAACTGAAGAAGTATTTCTAATTCAGGGCCAGGATTTTTTTTCTTTGAGATGGGAAAGCGGCTGGGATGATGAAAATAGTTCTGGAGGAAACAATTTACAATTGTGTCTGAGATGTCTAAACAAATTAAAGAACTGTGTAAATTTCTAAAGTAAAATCTCTGAAGAGTAAATAATGCAACTCTCAAGATGCAATCTATCACATTTCAAACCATAGCCATGCAGTTACAATACAGATTTCATACTTACTGCTGGTTTTCCATTGTTCATATTTGATATTGGTCTCAGTGATGGAATAGTCTGAAATCCCTGTTATTTTAACAAAAGCAAACAGATATATTAAAACTATCCTACTGAGATCAGAATTTCAGACACTCTAATTTTTTAAATAAAGCAAACACTGAACGCTGGAGAATCTAAAAATGTTCTGCCTTTGAAAAATAGCCTCAAACCATGTAGCCAGAATACCTTATCTACATATCATCAGCTTGATCACATAAACATGTGTTTGAAAGCTGGCCTGGCCCCTGCAGCTTTGCTAGAGCTGAATGTACCCATTGCACAGTGCTCTGCCAGAGCTGGTGTCAGCACTGGATCACACCTGGAGTCCTGCATGGAAGAAACCTGCTCTTGGCAGGAGTAGAAGAGCAGTTCAGTAAAATCAAAACTGAAAGGATAAGTAGGATGTGAAAACAGAAAATGCAGTGGGTGGGAATCTCAGTTTTTTTCAGAAACAGCAAAATTTTCTTCTCTAGTTATGATACGTATGAGTAACAAGCTGACAGCTGTATCAGATGGGAAACTTGTGTTGTGTCAACTGGAGGCTGCAGACAATTTATTATAACATGAAGTCTAGACATTTTCCCAGTGTACTAAATGAACTTCTCCCTGACCTACTCTAACCTTTTTTATTGCTTTCTGGCCATCTTCCTTCTCACTGCTGCTTCCTAGCACTCTCTTGCCCTTTCATTATCTCAGCAGACCAATTAACCTGTCATCAGCAAAACTATTCTCTATCCCATTTGCCACTTCTTGGCTTTCATCCTCCTGCAATTTTTTGGGACAGACAGCATGCTCACATGCAGGTTGCGACAATAACTTGCAGAACGGGGTCAAGTTCAAACTAACAATTGAGGCTTTAGAACAGTCCCTTTGCACACTGTGGGATAAGCTACATGAAGGTGATGATTATGGTTCACCGAACACAGGACTATAATCTTTTAAAGAAAATCTATGTTTCAGAAACACTTTTCCGAGTTTCCCTGAAGCGGATCAGGGCTCAATATGACTGACTCCAGTGTTATTGAAACAGTATTGTTTTTTTGGTTTTGTTGTGTTTTTTTTCCCTTGGGATTTTTTGGTTGTGGGTATGTGTGTGTTTTTATTTTTTTGGGGTGTTGGTTTGTTTGTTTGGGGTTTTTTGTGGGCAGACTTCTTTATTCTGCTTTTTGTAAATGTTTTTTCCTCTCTAGTGCTTGGAATCTCAGAAGATACTGGAAACAGATGACTGTCCAATACAGACCAGTTTGCAAGCTTATGCAGTGGTAGGATGCTTATTTTGAACTGACAAATCTTCATGGAAAATCATGTTGTGCAGTGATCTGAATGCAATGCCTGCCAAGTGTATCACACATCTAGGCTCATTTTTTCATGGTCCAATATTTTGTACTTACATGGCTCGATATGGCTGGAGGAGGAAGGCTGTCAGCAGGGATAGGAATTAGCTCACCAAGCTGAAAGAACCAAAAAGGAGATTAAAACAAAACCGTACCACCAGGAGTTTCTGAATTAAAAAAGGAAAAAAATAAAAGAAATCTTTGTACTCATATTTCTCCATTTGTGTAAAAATATCTCCCACAACTCCAGTGTGAATAACGGAGTTGGAAAAGATTAAGATGTAGTGCAATAGTACCTGCAATTTTCTCCATCCATTTCGAACACGGATAAAAACCTCACTGGTTTCCCTCAGATAGATTAGGGTACCTTCTGCTACAAAATGAACTTTTTCCAACATACCCTCAATGTTTTGGAATGTCGTAACCTGTCAAGTAGGAAAAGAAAACATACTTCATCAGACACACAAAACATTTTGCAAGTTAAATTGTTGAATTGAAGCCTTATCTGAACACATAAAGGTCAAGGCTTCTTCTGCGGGAAATGCTCATAAATCCAGCTTTATGTCCTTTAATCCATAATGCTTCAGTAATATAAACATCTTGCTACTTTGGCATACCAGCATCATCATTCTGTGGACTGTAGTAAAACTAAAGCCACTGTTAATTTTGTACAGAGTGAAGATCATTGCACTGCTACAGTTTAGCATCCTTAGATAGAAATGGCAGAGTTCAGAAGAGAACTCCAGGTAGTTTAGATAAAGGGTGAATTTATAGAGACTGTAATTTCTTGACATTTGTATATCATTTCTTTCTCATTTCTTCAGTGTCAGAAGGCGTATGCTTTATGAACAATGCAGATCCTATTATAGATTTGCATATTGATTTTTAAACTTAGTTTTGACCTAAGTGGGGTTGGACTCTTCTCTGAGACAGTAGCTCCCAGCCTGTAACTACAGTTCTCTACCTTGAGACACCAGTCTTTGAACATTTATTTCTCCCCAGAGAATTGCAATTAATGCCCTGCACTAGATTGAAGATGTTTTTGGTTTATGTGTTGTTTGTTTGTTTTTTCCCAGAAACTATGAATTCTTAATTTAAAAATTACCAAGACTTCTGCCTTAGCTGTGTTGTATTTTTTTTACTTCTTCATGCATATCTGGGATTGAATTCTGATTTGATTCATGATGTAAGAAAAGGAAGCAAATCTATATGTATTCTGTGGCACCGTGATTTTTAGATTTGCTAGGGAAATCTACAGTTTTCATCTTAGAATCAAATGACCTATTTTAATGGGTTTTAATCCATAATGTAAAGTGCTTTTTTTTCAATAGAAAGTGGGCATTCAGTAATTACCCTGATATCTCAGCTCTAGTATATCAGTTGCCACACACTCTTTCAGGCACATTCCTTTGAACATGGAATATATAATATCCCACTACTTTAGCATACCACCAATCTTTGCACTTGTTTGAATAGGCTGTTATAACAAGGCAAGGGACAGACTTCTCCTCTTGTCTGTTTTCCCAGCTATATGGATTTCCTGCTAAAAAAAATATGTGGTTCATAAAGCATTCTAATAAATAAAAACACAGGATGGAAATTTCACTCTTCTTTCCGTGCTACCAGTGACTACCAAATGATCTGAAGAAAGCTTTCAATAGCAAATTCCTTTTTTTGTCTCTTACCAGATTCCTGGTGGCAGGTGACCCTGGCTCTCCAGGAGGACCTGGTGGCCCAGGCATTGCAGCTGCTAAAATAAAACAAGCATAAAACAAGTTGAAGGTCATCTTTTTTTGAGAGAGAACATGAGTGACATAAAGAAAGGACTTAGTGGTGATGTCTAGGAGCAGTGGAAGTTATAAATAGCCATAATCAAGTCCCAAATAGCTGTGTTCAAGTCAAGTACAGAAAACACATTCTAAGGGTTTTTTAAAAGCAACGGTAGAACAATCTTTTCCCTCTTATTTGGGAGGTTAAAGTCAACAGATTGCAGTCTCTTGTAGAAACCCTGCAAACGAAGAACCAGAACCACTCAAATTGAACAGAATGCTGTCCTGCTAGCTGCTAATGATGTGCACATGGAAGAGGAAGGACTTTTAGCTCCTGCCCATATAAGCTTTGAGAACGTCATTATATCTTTTGCTCTAAAACTGAAAAAAAAAAATCATTTTTCCTTAGATTAAAAACCCCATTTGTAAGCTCAGTTTATGTTTCAAAGCAACAAAGAATTTTTCAGGGATATGAACTTGAACTTCTAAGACTGCAGTCCACACTATCTACTACCTAGTACCTGTCTCTACTCCAAAACTGAATTTCTTCATCTTGAGCTGTTTTCTAGAGCAAAAACTTCTTTCTTTTAAGGCAGGAAAGACTGAAAGTTATGGAAGACTGAAAGCAAACATCTCATGCAAATCCATGGCATGATATTAAAACTTTGAAGCTCTTTGGAAGAAAGAGTTTCTACACACTGACCTTGCTTGTTTGTTTTTGTGAAACCCAGAAGAGACTTGAAATCACCTTTTACAAACTGGAGAATCGATGCTCTGAGGCATTTACAGAGATACTCCAGAGCAGGTCCTTCCTGCCAGTGATGGGGGAAAGGAGCTCAGGGGTATTCACCTTCAGGTAAGCTACTCCTCTTTCCTCATACTGCAATATGTGAACCCCATTTTACAGGTAGTAAGAGCTTTAACAGAGATAACTGAGTCTTGAAGGCAGGAAATAAATTAACTCCTGTGTTCTTAACATTTAGTAAAATGGACATTCATCAGTGTGCTGCTTAAAGAAGCTTTTTACAAAGTAAAGAGGAAAATGTGTAGGAGAATTACGAAGACTAATGGCAGAGAGGATAAGCAAAAGTATAGGGACGGAATATTAATAGTAATTTGTTTTGTTGACTGGGTTTCATAGCAAATATTCAGAAGTGCTTAATATAAATTACATGGGAAAAGGCCTGAAGGCCTTTACGGACTTCATGGATGCTGCAGATCTGTCCATGTCATGATGATCAGGGGCTGATTCACTGAAAGCCTATGTTCCAATGGTGAACATATTAAGGGCTTTTTCTTTCTCATATATTATTCAGAGAATGGATTAACAGTATGGAGCTTGTCACTAGCAAACCTGTGATCCAAAAGGAGTCAAAAGTACAAAAGTCTTGAACTGTGACACTTGGTTTATAGTCACATATTCCCTTTGATACCATCTTGTTTGCAAAGTTCTCCTGATATGACTATTTACAGCACATTTCGTGCATTTTCCAATCCATTAATTGGAAATTCTTAAAAGTAGAGTAACCAACCTTTCCAAAGTTTTGTTTCTATTCAGCACTTGCTTAGCAACTACCTTTTAGAAGCAGTTCTCCAGCAGTATCATTTTAGACCTAAACTCTGTTGTGGGTACTGCCTTTTTACCAGAGAATCAGGAAATCATTTAGGCTGGAAAAGACTCTTCAAGATCATCAGCTCCAACTGTAACCCACCATTAAACCATATCCCTGAGTACCAAGGTTACTCTTCCCTGGGTAGAATGTTCCAGTGCTTGGTAATCCTTTAGGTGAAGCAATTTTTCATAGTATCAAATCTAAACCTCTCCTGGTATACCTTGAGGCCATTTCCACTTGTCCTGTTATTTGTTACTTGGGACAAGAGACCAACCCCCACCTGGCTACAACATCCTTTCAGGTAGCTGAAGAGAGGGAAAATGTCTCCTCTGAGCCTCATTTTCTCTAGGCTGAACACCCCCAGCTCCCTCAGCTGCTCCTCATCAGACTTGTGCTCCAGACCCTTCACCAGCTACGTTGCCCTTCTCTGGACACGCTCCAGCACCTCAATGTGCTTCTTGAATATAGGGGCCCAAAATTGAACACAGGATTTGAGGTGTGGCATCACCAGTGCCAAGTACAGGGGAAGAATCACTTCCCTGGTCCTGCTGGTCACAGCATTTCTGATCCAAGCCAGATGCCTTTGGCCTCCTTGGCTGTCTGGGCACACACTGGCTCAAATTCAGCCCATAAGGACCAGCATCCCCAGGTCTTTTTCTGCAGGGCAGCTTTCCAGTCATTCTGCCCCAAGCCTGTAGAGCTGCATGGGGTTGTTGAGACCTAAATGCAGGATTTGGCACTTGGCCTTGTTGAACCTTTTACCACTGGCCCTGGCCCATTGATCCAGTCTGTCCAGATCCCTCTGTAGAGCCTTTCAGCAGATCAACTTTCCTGCTCAACTTGGGAGCAAACTGACTGAGGATGCACTTGAGCCCCTTAACCAGATCATTGATAAAGATATTAGACAGGTCTGGATGCAAAACTGAGCTTGTTGGAAAACCATTTGTGACAGCCACCAGCTGGAGTTAGCTCTGTTCACCACAAGAAGAGCATTTTGGCCCAAATTTAGTCAACTGCTTGATTCAATGGATTTTGCAAAGCTCTCAAGGCAGCCTCTCTCTATGATAGAGATTTGCTCCCAGCCACAGACACAGTAAGATGTTTCATGCAATAGCACTCCAATGGCACTGGTCATTGAAAACTCTTTGCAGAGAAATCATACCTTTTGTGCTCTCAGTTCCAACTCATTCCCCAGGAGAAATTGGTGGAGGGCAGGAGGAGGGTGGGGAACAGCCTGATTCAGGTATGCAGAGAGGGTGGGCAAGTGGGACCACCTGCCAGGTGTGAAGGAATTGCTCATGTGAGAAAATAGCCGTACACTGGCACATACAGTGAAAAGCCTACCTGAGCCATAAATTGCAGGGGGTCCTGGTGGGCCAGGTGGGCCAGGTGGGCCAGGAGGTCCAATTTTTCCATAACCTGGTAAGCCAGGTAGGCCAGGTAACCCCGGGGGTCCTCTGGGTCCAACAACTGAATCTCCTTTTGGTCCCTGTCAGTGATGAAAAGTATCTCCTTGAATGTATTGGTTTCACTGCTGCAGGGCCATCATCTCTGGTGGCAACATTTTCTGAACACCTGCCATCACATTGCCATTCAGACACCAGTCTGTTTGTAATCTTCTTCAAGAAGGCATGGATATAATGGAAAATGAAAATTTTAACCATATACTGAATTAAAGTAAAATATTTACATTTCAGAAAGTTTTCTGGAAATTCTCACACCTATCCCTGAGGAGCTGATATCGGCAAAACTCTCAAAAGTGCTCTCTAAGTCCTGCATCTTGACTCTGCTCGTGTTGAGACTGCTCTCTCTGACGTGCTCACAGGAGTTTGTCTAAAGGTACATGGTGGAAAGTTTTAATATAAAGTGTGTCTGTGCAGGGTGTACATCTCACAACGACTGTTGCCTTCTCCCTGCTGTCATCAAATGCTAGCTCAAAGCCCTTAACCTCTCCAGCTGCCAGACTTCCAGATTAAAAAGAATTCAACTCTGTTGCCAGTTTAATAGTGTGTCCTCAGCCTCATAGAGGAGGGAGCTTGTGTTCCTTTTGCTCAGACTGGCCTGCAGACATGGAGCATGTTGGACCCTGGACTAGGAGAGCTCAGCTGTGCCATCCAACTCCTTAGAACCGTTTCTAAGCAGGGCGATGGTTCTCAGCAGTGTGGAATAGCACCAGGGGGGTGGTGTGACCACCCCACCTCAGCTGTGACCCACATGTTCATGGTTCTTGACACAGACATGGCAGTGCATGTATTTGTTGCTGGAATCCAGGGATAAACTAGTTTCCAAAGAATTAGGGCATTTTATTCAGAAGCAGCTATGGTGGCAATTTTCAGAAGATAAAACTATAAGGTAGAAATTAGACAGTGGCTAATTTTGGATTGCTAGAAAAATAAGATTAATTATTTCGATGGCCAATAATTTTGAAGTCAGCCTCTGAATAATTTTATATGGCCTATTTTGGCATTATATAAGTAGTAGCATCACAAATTATATATGCTGCTCTGATTTGTGATGTTGTTGTAGTTATGTTAGACAGCCAAGCACAACATTACATCAACATTTCATAGCAAATTAATTCTTTGCACAACAGTGAAGTGGCTGTGCTTATGCTTAATACAACATTCTCCTATTCACCTAATGCTTAGCATATGAGTTCTTCTCTAGTCCTTAGCATCATCTTGATGTTTGTCGCTTTTAAGTGCTTTTTAAATTAAAGCACTGGATACCCACAAATGGTCCTATTCTACAACTTGCGTGACTTACAACTAATCCTGGTCTTCCAGGTGGTCCAGGAGGTCCTGTCAGAAAAAACCCTCCATTGGGTTCTCCTTTTTCTCCTTTTACACCAGTGACTCCATTGTCTCCTTTTTCACCCTTTAAAGAAAAAGTATTTTAAAACATTGAGCTGAGTTCAGAGCTCAATACACTGATCTTTTAAAGTTACATGAAATCTCTGAGCTTAATGAAGAAAAGCATCTGCTTGAAATCGTTTTAACATTACTTCTTTCTTCTGTGATAAGGGATGAAAAGAAATGGTCTCCCTATTGGGGCTGCAAGGCTCTCTCAGGGCATGGGCTAGGGCAGGTGGGGTTAGGTGGAGACAGAGAAAATGCCTCTATTGCTGTTTCCTGCTACTCTGCCCAGCATTGTTCTGTACTACAGCTAGAGGCCAAGAGAAATTCTGAGGAAGCATAAAAGCCTGGCTTTCTGCTTTTCTCCATCACGCAGGAAAAAGCAAAACAAGACTGACATGGAATGGAGGGGTATTTGAAAGTATGTGGCAAAGTGAAGATTTCAGTGCATATGATGAGAAAGAAGGGTGGGGGTGTGAACCAGGATAACAGAAGAGACACTACACAAAATTGCAGACACACTGAACTGCATGTCTTCTGTCCTTCATTGCTGATTATCAGTTGGTTTGGGAAACAATGGGTAAGAAGAAGAGTTTAAGTACTAGACCATTATCTCTGTGCAAAATGAACCACAGCAATTGCACATTCCTCCTCACATTATTCCCTTCTGTCTGATGTTTTTTTCCCCTTCAATTTTTTTTGTCTGCTTTGTTTTGTGTTTCTGAATATAAACCTTTGAACAGAAGAGGCAAAGGGCAAAGTGAGAGTGGCAGGGATCTGCAGACAGCCAGAGGAGATGGCTGTGTGTAGCTGCTCCTCCAACTTTTAGTCTTTCTAGTTTCCCAGTAAGCAGGAGCCTAAAGCTTTCCCTACGGCAGGCCATTTTGGAAAATGAAAAATGAGTTCTTCACAGCTAAAGCTGTAAAGCTTCAGACATTACACTATAAGGTCAAAGAAGCCATATCAGCTTTGCCATGCATACATGGGGCACTTTATGTCATAGGAACCTTAGGTGCACTCAGCCAAGCAGAAACAAAATTCAGAAACCAGTCAGCAGCTAAGAGTCTGTCAAGGAGACTGTCAGCACACCACTTTCGGGGGCATCGTTAAGTGATGACCTGATTCAATTTTTTTCAGATCTTCTACTGATAAAAAGCCTTGCTCACTTAAAAACATTTAAAATAATATCATATTGTTATTAATTTTTGCCACTTGAAGCAGTCAGGGGAATAATGGAGGGACTAAACACATCTTTGCTGTAAGAGCTTCCAGGAAAAGTAGTTTCCATAATTTAATTTTATTCAGTGTGCTTAAAAGATAAATAAAATTACATGGAAGTGATTTCCATGCCTCCCCTGCCCAGTGTTCTAGGAACCCTTTAGGTAATGGATGTCTCTTAACTGAGCTGGCATGGAAACAAAAGAATTCATTTAAGGCAGATATGTTAGGTAACAGTGAATTATGACTCACTTTAATACCACTGGGAAGGTAAAAACCCTCAGTAATAAAGTTTTGTTTAAAAGTAATCTTTAGATACTACTGACAATTGCTATCTCTATACTTGTAATAAACCTGCCTATGCATCTGGAGTGTAAGAAAGTAACATAGTTTGTAATTGCTGATGCTCTTATCTGTTTTGTGTATTTCACCATGCTATATTGTTTTATGCTTAACCTCTAGTACAGTACATTTTAAAAAAAGCTTAACAAAACTCAAATACAAATGGGATATAATTACCTTTATGCTATTAATAAAGTGGCTGAAATATGATGGAGGCAGAGGTGGACCTGAAAAATGAAGAAAATACAATAATTATCTGTAATTTTCTTTTTAAAAGCATTGCTTAGGGTAATACTGGTTTAGGGGTTTAAAGGAAAGCTATTTACACTAATAACATTAACCTTTAAATCAAACAGATATTTTTAGTTTGGTTTCCTAACAAACTAAGACTTACACGCCCTATCATGTCTGTCATTCCTCCACCTTAACAACTTCTGAATCTGACTGTGAATTTCAGATAAATTAGAAGCAAAGAAGGCTCAAATATGAAAAATTCTGTTTTCTGATAGCATAGCTCCTGGGAAGAGGGGTGAAAGAGAAGTATGCAAGTTAATGCCTTTGATAGGAACCAAGGTAAAAGAGAAGTTTTCATATGCTTTGCTGATAGTGGGATGATCCATCAGTATTTATGTGGTCTTTCATTCCAAGACTACCATAGATGACAAGAAAAAGACATAGTGTTGCTGTGGTGTTGCTGATTGTGTAATTACTGTTCCCTGCCATTTTTCTGCAATGAAGACCAGTACCAGATTCAATGGTTATACCACTTGTGCTTTGTTGTCTGCCAATGGTAGTCAGCCAAAGCTATTAAGTCAGCTCAAAAAGTCTAAAAAGCCTTCAAATATTAATCTGTTTGGTATACAGTGGGGGAAAAACCCCACTATTTAACAGCTGTCCATAAGAGTTCAATGCATTTCCTTCAAATGTGTTCTGATTAATTTTTGAGATCTTTAGGTCCAACCCTATGCCAGCCATAGGACTCATACCTCAGCATGCCACCTCAGATAAAATTAAGTCAAGCAGTTCATTGTACAAATCTGTACTCTGGGACAGAAATGTATTCCCAGCAGCTATTTAGATTTTATTCCAATGCCCCTATTACACCTTTCTGCAGTGACCTTGATCTGTGTCAAGGGGGATGGGAATGGAGAGTTGGAATGGAATATTGCTTTTCAGATGTTGCACAGTATTAATCTCTACACGGGGCATTATCTGTGGTCTTTCTAGGATGCCCAGCTAGCAGACTTGCTTTGAACAAGGTACATGGAGCTCCTGTCTGTTTAGTTTGCTAATATAAACAGTCAGAGAGGTTTGACTGACACGGCTTCTCAAAGAGCAAATTTAGTCCAATCCTCTTCTGCAGACATTCACTGGAGGCCTAGTGGACAATTTTTGGCAGAACCTTTAGGGATCTTAACACTGGCCAGAGGGAAACATACTTTGTTGTGTGGCTTCTGCTGGTAGACCAAAGATTTTTGTTTCACCTTATTTTCAGATGTTGCCAAACAGACTAAGTGTTAACAACACTTTGCATATGCATATTCATTGGCAAAATCATGCCCTCCCAACACCCATAAAGTCACAGATCTTTGATGAACTTTCTTTTAGAAAACGTGAAGCTACACTGTTTTCACATTTGGAATCTGCCCTAGAAATTGACTTAGTCCCTGAAGCAGGAGAACTCACTACCAGATTTAATGCTTGCCCAGCAAGAAGTCATTTTGCTCCACCTCACTGATTTTCTTTTAGCTCCATTGTTTCCTGGATTCACAAAGGATCTCCTTTATACAGAGAAGACGGTCTCCTTGTGTATTTCTAAATGTGTTTTCTTACAAGGCTCCAGACTCTGTTCCTCCGGCCAGAAAAATCAGGGTCGTGCTGGAGCACATCACCTGTGCTCTGGGTATTTACTACACCTGCCTCTACATGAAGTAGCTAAATAAAGCACAGCCTGCCATTTACCCACTTTTTGTGTTGGCTTCATATTTTTGCATGGTATCAATTAATAGACTCTTTTTGTAAAGTTAGAGGGGAGACATTTTGTAAGAAGAAAAAATAAATCCAGTGCGTGGACAAATACCACAAATCAGAAAGCTTTTCTTGTTGCTGGAACTCAACAGATATTCTAGTGGAAAGAATTTCAGCCACCCACCCCTCAGAAAAGGTTTTTAAAAAAAATCCTGTACTTTTATTATGCAGCTTCTGGCTTGTGAATTTTCCCTGTCCATGATTATGTGGACACTTGTGAGACCTAGAGAACTGATTTGTATGAAAGAATATTTTAGCAACTGCATCAATAAGCGAGAACCAAACAGGAACATTTTTTTAGAGTAGCAATAGAGTTGGTCTTAGGTAACATGCTTTAACTTGACAGAATACTGAAGCCACTAGATCTATTGGGTTTGGTTGGCAAACAAATGAATAAATCTTTGTTATTTTAGGAGAAAGGTGAATTGCATTTTCAGTCTAACCATAATTCTTGTGTTATTTTTGCCATCTCTCACCAACTGCAGTTTTATAGCAAGATCATAAGCATAATCATCTCATAATCCTCTCCTTATGAAGCACCTGAAATCATCAGATATTGGCAAAAATACTTGTAAGACATTAATTTACATTCAATACAGAACCTGGAACAGAACAGATATGTTCATGGTGGATAAGCTAGCATAGAAGAGAAACTTTTCTTAATTTCTGTTTAGAGTTTAGGATACCTGGTGGCCCTGGAGCACCTCGGTCTCCCTTTTCTCCTTTGAAGTGTGCTGAGCTGTGCAGTCCCCAGGAATCTCTGTTTGCTTTAGCACCTGCATTAAAAGCATCACAAATTCATGAGAACTTGCAAACAGTGGAGACTATAGCAGTGACAACTAAACCATAGAAAGGGACAGTAGACTTTTCCATACATGTGGGGCACGTGGCTCCTGTCCCTATGTGCTTGCCTCACTCTCTTCATGGTCATTGAATGGCTGCCCAGTTTTCCTCTTATCAACCCCAACATGTGCAAGACAGTCTCTTTCCCACAAGGCCATCTCCCCTCCCCTCCCCTCCCCTCTCCTCCTGCCTTGTTTTTGTGAACCCTCCCCGTCTGTTCAGGGTGCTTCAGGTTTAGACGGCAGGCCTGGACCACCGGTGAGTTCTGTTTCTCCATTGCCCCATGTTCCTCCTCCCCAGTACCGTGATTTGTTTTGTGTCTTCCCCCCAAGTCTTGTTTACACCAGGAATAACCTAATTTTTTCCAAAGCAGGCTTGGGAGGGGAGGGGGGGCTAAACTTAGGCTGAGGAGTGATGTCACACACTTGTCTATTTTGATGCTATGAGTCTGTCTGGACCCTGGGATCACAGCCTACTTGCTCCACTTTGTCTCAGTAACAAGATGAATGACACCTCTGCATGGTTCCATGATGTTCTGCTCTCCTGTCCTCTCTTCCTGAGGGGTCTCCATCCTGTAGTTCTCTGTAATAGCCCTGCTTGCTGCCTTTACACGACAGTAGCTTTTTGGTTTTGTCTGAGGCATAATAATGCCAGAGTGTTTTGTCCTGTGAGCAGGAAGCTTTGTGCTAGCTGCTCTGACTTCTGAGCAGAACCTGAATGGCAGCTTATACACTCACTTGTTTGGGGAAAT